>CAUYRT010021320.1:2500-48378 GCA_963574885.1 Lepilemur ruficaudatus | reverse complement strand
ACCAAATCAATTGATTTCTCTGTAGCATGTGATGCTGTCTGATAGGCACAGAACTTCTTTCAAAATTGTAGTCAATCTTCTCAAACCCTGCTGGTGCTTTATCAACTAAGTTTATGTAATATTCTCAATCTTTTGTTATTTCCTTATGGAAATTGTGATTCATAGCATCTTCACCAGGAATGGATTTCACTTCAAGAAATAACTTTTGCACCATCTGGGGGATGGTCAGGCTTGAGGCTCTGACTGGAGAGGGGAGGGGGGCAAGGGCAATGTACGTAACCTTAACATTTGTACCCCCATAATATGCTGCAATTAAAAAAAAAAAAGAAAGAAAGAAAGAACTTTCTTTGGGCCGGACGCGGTGGCTCATGCCTGTAATCCTAGCACTCTGGGAGGTGGAGGCGGGTGGATCGCTCGAGGTCAGGAGTTCGAGACCAGCCTGAGCAAGAGCGAGACCCACGTCTCTACTAAAAAAATAGAAAGAAGTTTATTGGCCAACTAAAATATACAGAAAAAATTAGCCGGGCGTGGTGGCACATGCTTGTCCCAGCTACTCGGGAGGCTGAGGCAGAAGGATCGCTTGAGCCCAGGAGTTTGAGGTTGCTGTGAGCTAGGCTGACACCACAGCACTCTAGCCCGGGCAACACAGTGAGACTGTCTCAAAAAAAAAAAAAAGAAAAGAAAAGAAATAACTTTCTTTGTTTATCCATGAGAAGCAACTCCTCATTTGTTAATGTCTTATGAGAGGGCAGCAATTCAGCCACATCTTAGACTCCACTTCTCATTCTAGCTCTCTTGCTGTTTCTGCCACATCTACAGTTACTTCCTCCACTGAAGTCCTCAGTACCCCTCAGAGTCATCCATGAGGGTTGGAACCAACTTCTTCCAAACTCTTGTTAATGGTGATATTTTGACCTCCTCCCAAGAATCATCAATGTTCTTAATGGCCTCTAGAACAGTAATTCTTCTCCCAATGGTTTTCAATTTACTTTGCCCAGATCCATGTGAGAAATCACTATCCATGGCAGTTACAGCCTTATGAAATTAATTTCTTGAATAAAAAGACTTGAAAGTTGAAATTACTCCTTGATCCATAGCTGCAGAATGAGCGTTGTGTTAGCTGCATGAAAACATCTCCCTGTACATCTCCATCAGAGCTCTTGGGTCAGTAGGTACATTGTCAAGGGGCAGTAATGTTTTGAAAGAAATCTATTTTTTCTGAGCAGTAGGTTTCAACAATGGGCTTAAAATACTCAGTAAACCATGCTGTAAACAGATGTGCTGTCATCCAGGCATATCTTTGTTTCATTTACAGAGCACTGGCAGAGTACATTTAGCATAATTCTTAAGGGCCCTAGGATTTTCAGAATAATAAATGAACATTGGCTTCAACTTAAAGTCACCAGCTGCATTAGCCCCTAATAAGAGAGTTAGCCTGGCTTTTGAAACCAGGCATTGGCTTCTAACCAGCTATGACAGTCCTACTAGATGGCATCTCCTTCCAACAGAAGGCTGTTTTGTTTATATTATAAATCTGTTGAATGGTGTAGCCACCTTCATCAATGATTTAGCTAGGTCTTCTGGGTAACCTGTTGTAGCTTCTGTATCAGCACTTGCTGCTTCACCTTGCACTTTTATGGTATGGAAATGGCTTCTTTCCTTAAACCTCATGAACAAACATACACTAGCTTCAAACTCTTCTTTTGCAGCTTCTTCACTTCTCTTAGCTTTCACAGAACTGAAGAGAGTTAGAGACTTGCTCGGGATTAGGCTTTGTCTAAAGGGCATCTTCTGGCTGGTTTCATCTTCTCTGTCCAGACCGCTCAAACTTTCTTCCTTTGAGCAGTAAGGCTGCTTTACAGTGTGTGTTCACTGGAGTCGCACTTTTAATTTCCTTTAAGAACTTTTCCTTTGCCTTCAGAATTTGGCTGTTTGGCACTAGAAGCCTAGCTTTGGCCTGTCTCAGCTTTCAATATGCCTTCCTCACTAAATTTAATCATTTCTAGTTTTTTATTTAAAGTGAAATATGCAACTCTTCCTTTCACTTGAAAATTTAGAGGCCACTGTGCAGTTATTAGTTAGCCTAATTTCAATATTGTTGTGACTCAGGCAAGGGGAAGGCCCAAAGACAGGGAGAGAGATTGGTGAATGGCCAGTTCATAGAGCAGTCAGAACACATACAACATATATCAATTAAGTTCACCATCTTAAATGGGGACAGTTTGTGGTGTCCCAAAACAATTACAATAGTAACATGAAAGATCACTGATCACATATCACCATAACAGATGTAATAATAATGAAAACGTTTGAAATATTTTGTGAATTACCAAAATGTGACACAGGCACAAACTGAGCACATGCTTTTGGACAAATGGTGCCAATAGGCTTGCTTAATGTAGGTTGTCACAAACCTTCAATTTGTAAAAAATGCAGTATCTTCAAAGTGCAATAAAGGGAGGTAGGGGTGTGTGTGTACACACATTGCATTTGGTTCTGTCTCCCTGGAGAACTCTCACACAGGTTATTAATTTACCATGTGACTTTGATCATGCTGCTAAACCACTCTAAACCTCACTTTTCTCATCTGTAAAATGGGCTAAAAATAATACCTACTTCATAGGGTACTTATGAAGATACACTGTGTCAGACCAAGATTCTGACAGACTAAACAGGTTGCAAAAGGTCTGATCAAATGCAACACTCAGGCTCCCAAACACTACTGTAATCACAAAGATTCCATACATCTAAACCAGCAAATTGTCAAAATTTCTTTCACCTAAAGATTAGGAAGTATGGAGATCTTCTATTCTGTCCAACTTTCTCATTTTCCCCTCAATGATAAGTATACCTCAGAGAATAAAATGCAATGAAACTCTTCCTCAGGGAGAACCCCATTGACCAGTTTGATGGGGAGGGGATTAGGATGTCTCAAGCAAGTGACATAAAGATGGGCAGGACCAGCTGAAGTTGCCTCTATGATGTGGTATTGCATGAGTCTTTAGAGCAAACATCAAACATTTACCCTGTGGGCACATTTCCCTCTGGATCTGAGTCACACCCTCCAATTTGCAGCAGTTAAAGACAAAACACAAACAGAGTGAGTGTGTACACAGACGGTAACTGACAAATACCAACACCACTGAGAGTGAGGTCTGTACTTGTATTTGCATTTTGCAGCCAAATGACAAATGCAGCTGATTTTTTCTTTTCACTGAGCTACTAGGTTTATTAGGCAAGACGGAGGATCAACCTTTCTGTTGTCCAGCTGGAACCTGAATCAGACTAATTAGCACTGAGCTACTGGGTGGCAAAACCAACAGTCATTTACCAAAACACATATAGACACAAAAAAGGCATCATTCTGGCCCTACTAAAACTATATTTCAGGCAGAAACACTGGTTAAGGAGGTTTTTAAAATTAATTTGACAAATACTGAGTGCACTAATAGGCACTCTTCCAGCTGTTACGGATAAAATGACCAAAATGGAAAAATCTTTTGTCTTGGTGTTGCTTACCGTGTGAAGAGACAGATGACAACAAAATTAAAATCCATCCATCCATCGATCCAAGTTGTGTGTCTGTATTTAGCAGTAAATAGACAGGCACTTATCTTCTAAATGTCAAGAGAAAAGCAAGCAGGGAAGGGTGGTCAGGAGTGTGAGGATGAGAGGGTTATAATTTTTGATAGGACAGCTAGGGAGGGGCTCCTATTAGGAGGATTCATTTGCAAAAAGACCCACAGGAGGTGAAAGAATGAGCCCTGTGGCTGTCTCTGGGCTGACCAATAGCTGATGAAAGGCTCTGGGAGGGGAGCGTGGCTGGTGAGTTTGAAAAGCAGCTGGGGGCAGACGTGGTTGAAGGTAGTGAGTGAATGAGGGAAGACCCGCAGGAGAGGAGGCCAGAGGGCAGCAGGAGGCCAGACACTGTGAGGCCTTATAGGTCTCACAAAGACTGTGGCTTTTCCTCACGGTAAAATGGAGAACCACTGGAGGACTCCGAGCAAGACTGATGGCATCTGACTTAGTACGTTTTAACAAGATCACTTCGTCTGCTGTGTTAAAAATAGACTCAGGAGGGGAAGACAAGGAGGAAAGCAGGAGACTAGTTAGGAAGCTAATGCGACAGTCCAGATGAGAGGTGATGGCAACCTCACTATTCATTCAACAAATACTCGTGGATGCCCACTCTGTGCCTGGACCTCTGCTGGCCCTGGGAATACAGAGTTGAACAACTGCCCCCGGGAAGGGCCCCAGGGAGGCATTCTCTACCACTTCTTCCCCAGGGCAGGAAATGTAGAGGAGCAAGGACTCAATGGTGGTGGGGATGGGGGCGGGTGATGGGGATGGGGCTCTATTTGTTCACTGCTAAATCCCCAGCACCTACAAACAGTTCCTGGCATAAACATTTGTAGAATAAATGACTGTCAGATAACGGTTTCCAAAGCTGATTTAGTGTCAAACCACTTTATAACTGTTTGCCTGTTTGGTTAAATGTTGATCAACTCACTGAAAATATTATAAAAGGACACATGCCCCGACCCACACCTACACACTCCACAAACTTCCCATAAGTATTGATACGTGTTGAAGAGAGAGATCCAGATTCTATACCAACCACATCAAAAGAAAGAATATGTCCAGTTTCACACAGGTTTTGAAGGTAGAGGGTAATAGCATGTTTGAAAATATCAAAAAAAATTTCTTTTAAATGTGAAGAATGTGATCCCTATAAAGAGACTAGATTTTTATCATGCCCTTTCATAATTAAAAGGTCATTTCTAATACAGTACAAAACTAACACTGTATTGCAAAATACAACTAACAGTTTTTGGCAGTGAAAGATAGCTATAGTCTTTGTGAGACCTATAAGGCCTCACAGTGTCTGGCCTCCTGCTGCCCTCTGGCCTCATCTCCTGTGGGTCTTCCCTCATTCATTACCTTCAGCCACATCTGCCCCCAGCTGCTTTTCAAACTCACCAGCCATGCTCCCCTCCCAGAGCCTTGCATCAGATGTTGGTCTGCCCAGAGACAATTAGAAAGTTGTATTTTCTTACTCCTTATGGAACATAAGTAATTATATACCATAGGCAATTAAAATCATCCCATATTTACAGACTAAGAAATAAAATGAAACTTTTTC
This sequence comes from Lepilemur ruficaudatus, assembly GCA_963574885.1. Lineage (NCBI taxonomy): Eukaryota > Metazoa > Chordata > Mammalia > Primates > Lepilemuridae > Lepilemur > Lepilemur ruficaudatus. The sequence continues at coordinate 43,235 of CAUYRT010021320.1, read as the reverse complement.
AATTACATGTAATGTAAATCATTCTAGAATAACATATTTTAGAATTTGTTTTGATGTGTTTTAATGTTGCTGAAGACATTTAAAAATTCTCAGGAACCAATTCCCACATTTTCCAGACTAGCATTTCTAATAAACATAGATGTCAAGGGTTACCATGATTATTGTCATCATAGCTTTCTGAAGAGGACTTTACATGCAAACTCAGAATTAAAGCCAATGTCTATGGGTATATAAATTATTCCAAAGAGAATAATTTCTTGGAAGTGATGTTTAGCTACTTTCTCAATCAATGCTGAGAATGGGAATCAGATGCTGCCTTAGGCACCTTGGCAGAGTTTCTGCAGTGTTATTTTCCTACCTTTAAATAAGTTCTTAAGTCTTTTCAAAGTTAATGTAAAAGGATATTTGTCTCCAATACACTCTACAGACTATGTCAATTTGACTCCCCGCCTTGCTTTTTTTTGGGGGGCACAGAGTCTCACTTGTCGCCCCAGGTAGAGTGTAGTGGTGTCATAGTAGCTCACTCCTGGGCTCAAGCCATCTTCCTGCTTCTGCCTTCCAAGTAGCTGGGACTACAGGCACGCACCACAATGCTTGGCTACTTTTTTCTACTTTTAGTAGAGACAGGGTCTCACTCTTGCTCAGGCTGGTCTTGAACTCCTGAGCTCAAGCAATCCTCCCGCCTCAGCCTCCCAGAGTGCTAGGATCACAGGCATGAGCCACTGTGCTTGGCCTCACTAACTCACATTTTAAAGAAGGATGAGAAATGTCAGCACAGCAAAGTCATTTTGAGTACTATAAAAAATGTACACATCCTCTGGTAAGCTAATAGAACCAATCCTACAATTTCAAGAAAAGAAAGGGCAATCAATTTTAAATCTATGATTTAAATCTAATACATTTCAGAGATATTGTAACAAGAATTCTCACAAATGCTGTCTTCATAATCCTATACTTATAATTTTTTAGGTGTCAAATAGTCCAAGGTCATTTCTGTTTGGTAGAAAGTATTCACAGAAGTGTAAGGTCTTGTATTTTATATCTGTATATTCTTCTTCATACTTTCAGCCTTTTATCTTTCACAGATCATAAAGATGTCATTGTGCTTATTAGTAGAAATAAACCAATTTGTTCTCAAACACACACACAAAGTTGACATTAACTATCTCATGAATCACTTGCACTTAAATCTTTGAAACTTTAACTTACAGAATATATCTATTCTTCCATTTTGATTAAGGAGGGTAAAATACAAATCTGATATGATGTTCAATGTGCTTTAAAAGGATGAGTTCAGAAGTCCCAAGTTAAAATTACCAAGTCCTCTCTACCAATGAGAAACTATAGTCTCAAGAAAAAAAATGTAAGTCCATCTTCCAATATATTTCTGAATACATAGATAACAACTCATTTGAAAAAGTGAGTTCAAAAATATCCTTTTCTTCAAGTTTCAACAGTTTGGCAATTCCTCGAAGAGTTAAACACAGAATTACCATATGATTCAGCAATCCCACTCCTAGGAAAATTAAAAGCAGGGAATCAAACATACCTGTACACCAGTGTTCAATAGCAATGTTACTCATAATAGCTGAAAGGTGAAAATAACCCCATTAACAGATAGATGGATAAAGAAATGTAATATATACATACAATGGAATATTATTTAGCCATAAAAAGGAACAAACTTCTGATACCTGCTACAACATGGATGAACCTTGAGGACATTATACTGAGTGAAATAAGTCAGACACAAAAGGATAAATGTATATGATCCCACTTATATGAGGTAACTAGAATAGGCAAATTTATATAGAGAGAAAGTAAAATAGAGGTGACCAATGAGGCAAGGGAAAATGGGAGTTACTGTTTAACAGGTACAGAGTTTCTGTTTGAGAAGATGAAAAAGTTCTGGAAATAGACAGGGGTGATGGTTGAATATTATGAATGTGAAATTAATGCCACTGAATTGCAACCCAAAAATAATTAAAATGGTAAATTGTATGTTACTTACACTTTACCACAATTAAAAAAAAAGGGAGGGAAAACAATTAGAATTAAACTGGGGGAAAAAGAGTCAAGTTTTCAAAGCATTTCCAATTCACCTCCACTATTTCATTATTTTTTTTTAATTTTACAAAGGAGGAAACTGAGGTACAAACACCAAATCAGAGGCCAAGCACAAATCACCACTCCAGCCGTGGGCCTACCGCCCAGCCGACTGCAGCCCAGCGAGCATACCCCACAGCGCAGCACGCCACGCATTCTCAGCGCAAGCTGGCCCTCTCCCAGGACAGTCTCCCAATTCCACTTTCCTCTCTCACAGCTTTCCTCTCCCAGGCCAACCTTCATGTGAACAATTTAATGATCACCACAGGGTAAAAGCGTAATTCGCAAGCCTGGGAGAAAAATGTAGGCGCATTCTGTTTTACAGGAGGATCAGCATATACAACACCTTGTGCACAGAGCATCCATTTCCAGGGCTGAGCTTATTAGGAAGCTCTCAGCTGTTAGAAATTTCAAAAACCAAAAGTCAAACTCATCTCCTCCAGCTACCACACTGTCTGGCCACCCCCTGGGATCATTACATTGTGTACAGTATTTGGTCAGGCTGGCTGCCAACTGGGCTCTGGAATTTAGAGGCCAGCACAATCCTCTAGCTGCAATGCCACAGTGTTGAGTAATGTAGGTGACAAATTATCCTGAGCCATCCAAAAACTGAGAAGCTTTTTACACAAAATGTTTGGCAAAACAATCAGTGGTAATAAATAATGTACTCTAGCTGTAATGGCAAGCCATCAAGAGTCTCTTGTATTTTATCACCCCATTTGTATAACAGTTTTTACCTCCAGAATAAAAGAAGATAAACTTCTTCAGAGAAAGACTATCCTCCATCAACACTAATCAAAGAGACTCCATGCCAAAATCTGAAGGAGGAAGTGATCAGGGTGCAGATTCTAGAGGCATGAAGTAGAGTCATGAGCTGGCCTGGCTCATTCTGAAGAAGAAGGAAGGGCAGTGAGTTATAAAGAGAATACACAGGAAATAAGAAGTAGCATCTCTCGGATTTTCCACAGGATTTCAATACCATCTGGCCACACTTAGGGCTGTCGTTCCTCCCTCACCTGTTCTATCCTTGCCTCAGAAGCTGGCGAAACCCTGTAAACACCTGGCAATTTCCTTGGTTTCAGAATAACCAGGTCAAAGATTGGCTCCCGACCACTGGATGGATTTCCCAGAGGAAGTTTATAGCCGTAAGAAGTGCATGGTATTTTAAATTCCAGGACCCAGTTCTCAGTCTCAGCTCCGCCACTTGACTAACTAGCTCCGTGCCTAGACAAGCATTTCCTGAGGCTCAGTTTATTCATTTGAAGAAAAGAGAATGATGATAATCATGCCTGTCTATAAAGGTTGTGGGGATTAAATAAAATGGCACTGGAGAAAAGTCTTTTGTAAACCATGAAACACTACACAAATATTTGTCACTATCATTCAAAGTTCTCGGTATGGTGCAAGAGTATTCTCTAGTTTCCCCAAGTTCCGGAGGCCTCTACAATTCTGACAAATTCTGCCCATTTCGACTGAAAGGGATTTGACTCATGACTCCTCCATATACTATAAATGAGCATCAGAGTCCTTGGCAGCAGTTCTGGTGGTGTGTGGCCCAAAGCCAGGTCCCATGAGATTCTGGGAAGGCTGGAATGGGTCTGCACTAGCCTGCAATTCGGAATTTCCTGTTCCTTAGCAGGTTATGACACTAATCAGTATGGTTTACAAAGTGAGGGATTGTCTTTCTGAGCAGAGACAATACCACAAAATTCTAACGTCAATGCAAACTGTCATTATTTCTAATGAAAAAGAACTGGGTAGTTCTTTGAGAATCTTCTAACATTTTGGGATTTCATGATCCTGAGCCTTGCCTCAGAGAAACTTTAGCCCAGATTCCACTGCAGACAAAGCCTCTATTATGGCCCCCATTTATTCCTGCCAACTATTAGCCACTGTCCTCAACTGGCTCTCTATATTTATATAATAGTTAACATGGGCCATTTGCTTCAATCATGGAGCAATGATTTTTAAAAAGAACCAAAAGTTAAAAGCACTCAAATGGCCGTGAGCCCAGGAAGGGTACTAATTCTCTCCTTCAGAAGGAATTTACTCAGTCAGGCTGTACCTGGGCAGGTTGAACCTTACAAACTGTGTCTAGGAAAGCAGGGAGGTCCGATAAAAAGGAGCAGCATATTCTCTCGTTGGAAAGATGAGGCTCACATTAATTATAACTCTTCTGATGGTTTCCCTTAACAGCCTATCAGTGCAAGCAGTGATTTCTGATGCTCAGGTACATTCAGGGCCCACCTGATTAAACTTCCTTTATTTTTTCATTAGACATGACATAGAAGTCTCAGATGAATAACTTTCATTTTCCCTGAATCCATCTCTATGCCTGATAAGCATAAGCACCAAAGGAACTTTTTTGGTGTTTGTAGTTAAATGGCAGAATTACAAAGGAGTGAATTATACCACGTCAACCCAGTGCCTCCTAGAGTCAGAGGCTTAAACACTTTTTAGAGTGAGGTCTTGTTTCTTAAAATACTCTTTATTATATGAGCAAAAACATCCTTACTACTCCTCTCCATTTTTTCAGACTAACATAGTATTCTCTACCTCACACTGATCACTCCTTCTCTGAAGTTCTACTGCATCTCTATTCAGTATCTGACTGCAGAACTTTTTGTTTCTTTTCTTCCTTCCTTTCTATGTTTCTCTTTCTCTGGGTCTTTTTAAAAAACCCTTAAAAATAGCTACATACTGGAAGTTCTCTGGGGCACATCCTATATTGGGCACTAGTTTGTAGGATTAGGGGGACTTGAATTACCTTTGTTTTCAAAAGAAATCAACCATTAGTTAGGTAAAGCTCTCACAGTGGAATGTATTGTTTTTCTAACCTATTCCCCCTTTTCTAGTACTAATACCTCTGTTCTCCTTTGGTGAAATTGAATACAGAAGCCCTGACTTTCAGTGGCCAAGGGTGGGCATGTGTCTGAATTAGGCCAGACAGACTACTCCGGATATGGGGAATTTTCAGCCAAATGACACAAGCGTGAAACATAGCTAGAGCTGACTCATCCCAAGAAAGACAAACTGAAGAGACTGATATGCATGATCAGTTTTCCTTTGATCTACTTCATAGCCTTTCAATAATTCCCTTTCTTAAGTTAATTAGAGTTGCTTTCTGTTTTTTGTAACCAATGGATAGATGGAACTCTGAATTACTCACTTCCCTGCACTTTAGGTTTAAAAAGTACAACAGAGGTCTTTCAGCCAAAACTACCATCTTCCAACATTTCACCTAAATGACTAATACAGGAGGAAAGATTAGATCCAGCATCTATTTTCTAGGCCCTTTCAAAAACATGAAATCATTCCTTAGTCATTTTATGGCCAACAAAGGTGGCATTTAAGACATCAAAGGAATGGGTACTTTGAAAAAGGAATGCCTCACAAACTTTATTACTGTAAAATTGTAAGCCTTTATGCTTACACTGCATACCTGCACACTGTTGACATTGTTGTGAACAAACAAGGCAAGACTCCTGCCATGAGAGTTAGCAATTTAAGCACAGTATACACTCTAAAACAGAATTATCTTCTCCAGATGTGCAAAGGAAAATGATCAGAAAAAGAAGAAAGCCACAGAAAAAGACTCCTGAGTTCAACTGAAATTCCAGCCTGCTCTATCCAGAGATGCACACTTTTTAAAAACCAATAACAAGAATTTGTATCTTACGAATTTATGGCATAGAAAGTTCTTGAACACTTCTCAACTCATCCTACGAGTCCAACATTATCCTGAAACCAAAAACCAAACATGTTACAAAATAAGAAAACTACAGTACAGTGTTTATGGATATAAATGCAAAAATTTTCAAAAAAAAAAAAACCCACTAGGAAATCTAAAAAACAATACTAGCAAACATCTAAAAAGAATTACAAACCATGATCAAATGGGATTCATCCCAGAAATGCAAGTTTGGTTTAATATCCAAAAGCCAATCAATGTATATTAATAGACTAAAATACAAAAAACAAAAACAAAAACTCTGATTCTTTCAATGGATATAGAAAAAGCATTTGACAATATTCAGCACCTTTTTATGATAAAACACTAAGCAAACTAGTAATAACAGAGATATTCTTTCACATGATAAAGGACTTTTATGAAAACTCACAGCTAAAGGTAAAAACCTGAATGCTTTCTCCCTAAAATCAGAAACAAAACAAGGAAGCTATTTCTATTCAACATTAAGGTTCTAGACAGGGTAATTAGGCAAGAAAAACAAATAAAAGGCATCCAGATTGGGCAGGAAGAAGTAAAGCTGTCTCTACTTGTAGATAATATGATCTTGTATAAAGAAATCCTAAAGAATTAACATAAACACAAAAAAACTATTGGAATAAATGATTTCAGCAAGGTTGAAGGATATAAGAATATACAAAAATTCAATTGTATTTCTATACACTAGCAATGAACAATCCAAACATGAAATGAAGAAAACAATTCCATTTATAATAGCATCACAAAGAATAAAATACTTACGAATAAACTTAACACTGTTAAAAGGAATTAAAGAAGACCTGCATAAATGGAAAGACACCCATGTTCCTGGATTGGAAGGTTCAATACTGTTAAGACAGCAATACTTCCCAAATTATCTACAAATTCAATGCAATCCCTATCAAAATCCTAGCTTGCATTTTTACAGAAATTGACAAACTGAAAAACCACAATAATTTTAAACCAACAGAAAAGAAAAAAAAACTGCCTAAATTAAATGTTTATTTATAATGAATATATTCATTTTAGCAACTATTTACATTCAAGTCATTTCCATCCAGAACCCGTAACTTCCCTACCCATTGGCTAATATATTCTTCAAATTACTCTCCTGTTTGGTTATACTGAGAACAGTAACAGTTAAGAGTTTAAAGAAAGGATTAAAAAAATGAATTTTTAAAAGCACTTTGTTTGTTCAACATCATCAATATCATTAGTCATTAGGGAAATGCAAATTAAAGCCACTATTAAATACCACTTCACACCTACAAAGATGGCTATAATCAAAATGACAATAAATACCAAGTGTTGGTAAGGATGTGGACCAAGTGGGCTCCTCATACATTACTGCAGGAAACAGCCACTTTGGCAGTTTCTTATACAAAATTCTACCATATTATACAACAATTCCACGTCTAGGAACCTACCTAAGAGAAATGAAAACATTTGTCCACACACAGATGTATGCAAATGTTCACAGCAGCATTATTCATAATAGATAAAAACTGAAAACAATTCAAATGTCCATTAACTTGTGACTGAATAAAGGAAATGTGGTATATCTATACAGCAGAATACTACTCAATAATACAAAGGAACTACTGATAAAAGCTACAACATGGTAGAACTTCAAAAACATGATGGCAAGTAAAAGAAGACAAATGCTAAAGACTACATTACATATAATTCTTTGTATACGAAATGTCCAGAAAAGGCAGATTAATTCAACAGAAAGCAGATCACTGCTTGCCTAGGACTGAGGGTGAGAGACATGGAAGAATAAATTTTGGGGGTGATGGAAATATTCTCAAACAGCATTGTTATGATAGCTGTACAATTCTATAAATATATAAAAACCTTTTACACTTACAGCAGGTGAATTTTATGGTACGTTCACTGCACTTCAATAAAGCTGTGTTTTAAAAAAGCACTTTTTATTATTCCTAGCCATTTTATGCTTAAATATTATAAAGTCATAATCGTACCACATTTATAATTTCACATACTGCTTTTCTTATTGACAATGAAAAACGATCATGACATAATATTACAAAGCTTTAATAAGTATCATTTTAAATACGACATAATTTTACTATTTTAGAATATCATCAGGCATTTTAAACAATCCTCTGTTATTATTTATTTATGTAATTTCTAACTTTCTGCTAGCATAAATAAAGCTGCCAAAATCTTCTCACACCAAGTTTTCTCTAAACATTCTCAGGTTTGATTAACAGAAGTGGAAATTGTGCATTGTAAATTATAAATCATTTTAGATTTGATATAAACTGCCAAATTCTTTTACTGATAGATTTTATCAATTTGCCCTTCCTTCTAATAATTAGCTTTTTGCTATTCTTTCCCATTTACTCTTCCCAAGAAACTTTAGGACAACTCTGTTCGTTTTACCATAAGAATTCCACCTGGAATTCTGATTAATAATATTGAAACTATATATTAATATGGAAAGTTAAAGAAGTTAATATTTGATCTAAGAGATTGAACCCAATCACCTGAAAGCTTCATTTACCTAGACTATAGCATCTTTCCATGTTAAATAACTATTCCTGCATTGACCCCCTACGGAAGAAAAAAAATACATACAGTATTACTAAAATTATTATTACTGAAATAATCCAAGTCTAATTTAATGCCAACTGAAAGGTACCTTACCAGCATCTACCCATATACTATTTTATGACAATATTTAAAGAAATATACTTCACTGAACCAAACAAAAAACCATATAGACCAAATTAAATGTATTGCATCATTATTCATTTGACAAATATTTACTGAGGCCTATTACACGCCATATATTATTACATGAGTGTGGGACACATAAATACTTCAAAAAGCATACGCAGCATTTTGTAGAAAAAAGCTACATTCTTAAAACTTAACCTCTTACCAAAATTTATCTAAAAAACTCCAACCTTACATTTTCATTTTCATCCTATTTTTGCAGCTAATCTCTAGCAATGTATTATCCTGGAAAGCATAATTAACCATGACAGAGCAAAAGAAAACTTCATTTTTAAAAAGTTCCCAAGCTTTACATCCTTGGGAGTTCCCATCACCCTCCACATTCCAGAACCTATCACCACAACTTCCTTCATAGAAAGCATTCTAACTGACCAAGCACATCATCAAAAAGAGATGTGGGCTTTTTTTTTTCTTCCTTTCTTTCTTTTAAAAATCAAAAGGGCTCAAGTTTGGAAAACTGTTCTTTTTAAGTCTGTTCTCACGGTCTCAAAAATGACCCACTGGGAAAAAACTTGACCTCTGGAATTTCAAGGAATCGCTGGACCTTCTTTTGTTTTTGTCAAACTCAACAGAGAGCTCTGTATTAAAATTAAGCCTCACTTTCTATATTTCATCCATGTCTCTTGTGGTCTGAATACCACTCCCAAAGGGAAAGCACCTGACAAGTACTAGAAAACCCAAATCTAAAATAGTTTTCATACAGTATAAAACATATACATACTCATGGTTAAAACATTCTATTGCAAAGCATAAAGCGATTGTCTTAAACAGACATCTGCAGATGTTTTATGCTTTGTACAGATCTGGCAAATGTCCAAAAAACAAAACAAAAAAATGTCCTCATTTCCTGATGTGGGTTAGCCAGCATTAAAAAAAAATGAAAAAGTGCATTAAGTCCAGAAACCACTAAATTATTAATATTTCAGAAATTACCCTCACATCCACCTCAAAGTTACAGTATTGTAATTCTTATATATCAGAATATATCTTATATATTCTTATATGTTCTTATAAATCAGATAACCTACTGTCTCACACATACATCTTTTCAAAAATTTTAACCACATTTTTTCATCATTATCCTCAGTCATATAAATATGACCTGAAATGGGCTAAGTATAAACACAACTTTCCAGATTCCACAGAGCTAGTCACAAAGCTCTCACTTTCTTGGACTCATTTTTAAAAAGATAAAAACTAGCTTCTAGCAATGTTTACAAAGCTTTCATGACTATTATAGAAATATCACTACCCACATTTCTAAAACAAAAGACTGCTCATTTGAGGGATGAATCACTCCACCTTTAAATTCTATGGAAAACTACTCTGTATTCCCTAAAACATACTTCACTCTGACAAAGTCTATATTGTATTTCAAAGAAAGAACTACTCTGACAGCAACCCATTAAAACCCAAGGGAACCAACATATTCTAAGGCAATGACCTTAAACTGATATTTTGGACATCATTTCCCTACACACTCTCTGAATGAGAAAACTGGAGAATAGTGGATGAATATTTGTCTTGCTCTAAAACTTCCCATTAGAATAACAGAGAGAGAACTACAACCCAAGAGGGTGTCCAATCTCTTGGAGCCAGCAGTTAGGAAGCTAATGTGTGCTGGAGATACTATCACCATCATGTTCTAAGGGTTTGAAAAAGAAAGACATCAAATGCCACCTCTGCCCTACACTGTTCTTCGGTGAAGTACAGAGAGCACAGGCTGTTCCCAAAGATGTCCTGCCTGATCATTCACCACCCTGAAATATGACTTGGCCTACTGCCCAGCAACTTAAAGTTTAACTACACTACCATTAAGTATGGAAGCACACCAGTCTTGAGTTAAAGTCAGTCTAACTGCTACTTTGTAACCCACAGAGTGAGTGGAAAAACTACTCAAAACTTATATTCAATTTAAATTTAACTTCAACCACAGCTCCATTTAATGAACTCCATCATCCTTTCTTCTTGTAATGAAATCAGAATTCTTTATCAGTCATTTCATTTCCTCAGTCACAGACTAAGGTCACAGGGACACAATTATAGTCTGGGAGACAATTACTGAAATGAAAAACATTATAATTCAAACACATGCATTGTTAAGAGAAACTTTATTCTCTTTTAAAAAGTATGGACACTATTAACCATTTGAAAGGCTTTCTAAAATAAAAAAAAGGAAAAAAATTTAAAAATATGGACACCATTAACAATCAAATGATTTACATGTGGTCTTCAAATCTTCATAACCAACTTTGCCCTTTAGAGATTATTTTCCTTCCATAGCTTTCAATGAACTCTACGTTTTTAACATAGAACTATTTATACCACTACCTTAAAAAAAAGGGTCACCCAGATTAAAGACAAGTTTTCTAGAGAATGGATAGCTAGGTTCTGCTGGTTCATCTATAAATGAATCAAACATTAACTACCTCCCTCAATGGAGTAACAATCAGCAAATGTACATGGATCATTTGATGTGAGTAGGAAGTTATTCCTACTCCAGTGGACTTCCAGGAAGTATGGATGTCATACAAAGCAGAGGAGCTCATAATACTAGAGTAGGGAGACAGCCTGAGAGCAAGGGAAAATCACCAGTCCAAGTGAGAAAATGTGGCACCCCAACTCTAATTTGAAGCACTTTGTAAACCTAAAGCATACAGAAGTGAAGGATTATGTAGACACCATGGACAATGTACTTTTTAAAGCACAGATTCTATATCCACTATTATATAAAATGCTATAGAGTAAGGTAATACATCTATTATTGAGTAGGGGACTAGATGGGATTATACAAAAACAAACATAAAAGTGATCTGTAATCTGTCAAATTGTATTATCAGAATACTGAATAGTGAGTAAGTAGGACTTTTCTTTTTAGAAGTACTGCAGCTAAGACATGAAATGTCTTAAATATTAATAACAATTAGAATATCGCCATCTTACAAATCCTCTAATGAATTAACAATGATCTAGACTGAAAACCTAGATATAAGACTGTGGGCAAAATAAGGCCCAGAGGCCAAACCAGCCTATGCCCCTTTTTGTACAGCCTGTGAGTTAAAATAGTTTACATTTTCACATCTATTAAGGAAGTCTTTAATTCTCCATTTTTAGTAATAAAAACATAGATAATAATGGTAAACACATAGAGTTCTTAATGTGCTGGGCACTGCTCTAAAAGTTTTACACATAGTTAACTTGCTTAACTCTGTGACAACCATACAAGATGAGTAACTACTATTATCTTCATTTTACACATGGGGCAGAGAGAAGTCAGGCAACTGCCACCAGATAAGAAGCTGGGATGTGAACACAGACAATTTAGGTCCAGACTCAACGCACTCAACCTCCATGTGTGCTGTTTTCCATTTGTAATATTCAGTCAACATAGACCAGTGACAATATGTGGCTCTTTCACATGTTTTAATAAGGTGGAACTGGTAACAGCACAACTTAGTCCAAAGCACCAAGCACTGCAGGTGAAAAACCATTATCCTTGGAGTCACATTACTAGAATTCGTCTCCAGCTCCTCCCTCTGTTGGCTTTCCACCCTATGAGTACATCTTTTAAATTTCCAATATCCAATTCTTACTGTGAAAATAAGAATATTCATATTTACTCAAACTCATTTACTTACTGAGCACCTAATATATGCCAGGCATTGTTAATAGATATTGGAACTCAAAGCTGAATGGGGTAAAATCACCTCCCTGAAGGGATTCAGTGAAAATCAGGAATTACCTGGGAAAATTACCCTGGCATAGTAGGTTAATAAAATTTTCAGCAGGGCATAGGTAGGAAGACAGCAGTTGACATTTTAGGAAAATATGCATTTTTAAATGAAATATTTTAAGATCACTGTAAATTCACATGCAGTTCTAAGAAACATGTACTTTATCCAGTTTCTCCCAATAGTAATATCTCCAAAAATCTAAAGTACAATGTCATATCATGATACTGACGTACAGTGAAGATGATACATGATACAGTGAAGATACATAAAAGTTCTGTCACAAGGATTCCTATGTTGCTCTTTATCATATCCTACCTTCCCTTCTACCCTTTCCCCCCAGCCCCAGTCCCTCTTAACCCCTGGCAACTACTAATATGTTTCCCATCTATAATTTTGTCATTTAAAAAATGTTATATAAATGGAATCAAACTGTGATATTTTAAGATTGGCTTTATTTTTTTCACTCAGCATAGTGCCCTTCAGATCCATCCAAACGATATCAACAGTTCAATCCTTTTTATTGCTAAATAGTATTCCATGATATGGATGTTTAACCATTTAAGCACACTTTGTTTAACCATTTACCTGCTGAGGGACATCTGAACTGTCTCTAGTATTTGATTTTAAGAATAAAGTTGCTATGAACACTCATGTGCACATTTTTGTTTGAATGTGTCTTCATTTCTCTGGGATAAATGATCAGTAGTGTGCCTGCTAGATCAAATTGCATGGTGGTATTTTTTTTTTTTTTAACAAACTGCCAACTGTTATCTTAAGTGGCTATACGATTTTACATTATAAAAAGGAATGCGTGAATGATCCACTTCCTAACATATTCATTGGTTCCATGGACATCTTTGGGGGCCCATTAACTTGTGTACTACATCCTTTTTTTTTTTTAAATCATGAATCAGTACTGAATTTTGTCAAATGCTTTTTCTGCACTGATATGTGAATTTTCTTCTTTAGCCAGTTGATATGGTAGATTACAATGACTTTCAAATGTTGAACCAGCTTTGCATTCCTGTAATAAACTTCACTTTGTCACAGTGCATAATTCTTTTCACATATTGTTGAATTATACTTAATAACACTTTAAGGATTGTTGCATCTACATTCATGAAGGATATTGGTCTGTTGTTTTCTTTTTTTGTACTTTGATTTTGATATCTGGATAATACAAGCTTTATAAAATGAATTAGGAAGTGTTCCCGCTTATTCTATTTTCTGGAAGAGATTGTGTGCAATTGGTGTTACTTCTTCTTTAAATATTTGTTAGAATTCTCCTGAGAAACCATGTGGACCTGGAAATTTCCTTCTTGGAAATCTTTTAAAATTAATTTCCTTAATAGTTACATAGAGCTATTCAAATGACATATTTTGTTTTGGGTAAGTTGTAAATTATGCTTTTTGAGAAATTGTTCTATTTCATCTAGGTTGTCAAGTTTATATATGTAGAGTTATTATAGTATTGCTTTATTATCTCTTTAATGTCTACAGGGTGGTGATATACCCTGCTTTATTCTTGAGACTGGTGATTTGTGTTTTCTTTTTTTCCCCTTTGTCAGTCTTGCTAGATTTCATTGATCTTTTCAAAGAACCAGCTCTTTGTTTCACAGATTTTTAAAACTGCTCTATTTTTTATTTCATTGATTTCTGCTATTATTTTCTTCCTTCTGCTTGCTTTGGAGTTATTCTCCTCTTATTTGTCTAGGTTTTTAAGATGGGAGCTTCGATTACTGATTTGCGACTTTTCTTTTTAATGAATTTAGTACTATAAAACTCCCTCTCAGCACTGCTTCAGCTATGGCCTATAAATTTTGATATGTTGTACTTTCATTTTCATTCAGTTCAGTGTATTTATTTACCCTCAGACTTCTTCTCTGACCCAAGAATTATTTATAAGTGTATTGTATAATTTCCAATTGTTTGGAGATTTTCCTGTTAGCTTTTGGTTATTGATTTCTAGTTTGATTTTACTGTATTCAGTGAACACACTTTATAAATTTCAATTCTTTCAAATTTGTTGAGGTTTAAGGCCCAGAATATAGCCTATCTTGGTATATGTTTCATGGGAACTTAAGAAGAATGTGTATTCTGCTGTTGTTGGGTAGACTGTCCTGTGAATGTCTATTAGAGCCTACTGGTTGATGGTTTTGTTGAGTTCTTCTATATCCTTGCTGATTTTCTGTCTACTTGTTCTACTAATTGGTGAGAGAGAGGTACTGAAGTCTCCAATTACAATTGTGGTTTTGTCTACGTCTCCCTTCAGTTCTACCAGTTTATGCTTCTCATGTTTTGTAGCTCTGTTGTTTGGTGCATGCATATTTACGATTGTTGTGTCTTCTTGGTGGAGTGTTCTTTTATAATTATATGACATCCCTCTTTGTCTCTGGTAATTTACTTTGCTATGCAGTCTACTTTATCTGATACCTATATTAATAGCTATTGATATCAATATAGTTACTCTTTATTTCCTTTGACTGATATTTGCATAATGTATCTTTTTCCATCCTTTTACTTTCAATCTGCCTATATCACTACATTGGAAATGAACTTCTTGTAGACAGCATATAGTTGGGTCATTTTTTAAATATAAACTCACAAACTCTCTTAACTGGTGTATTTAGCCCATTTACATTTAATGCAATTATTATGTTAGGGCTTAAGTCAGCCATTTTATTTTATTTTTTCTGTTTATTCTCTGTTTTCTGTTTCTATTTTCTTTTTCCACGCTTTCCTGTGGGTTACATAAACATTTTTAGAATTCAGAATTTTGATTTATTTATAATTTTGAGTGTCTCCCTTTGAATAGCTTTTTAATAGTTGCTTTAGGTATAAGATTATATACATGTATTAATAACTTAGTCATCATTTTGCCAGTTTAAGTGAAGTATAGAAACCTTACCTCCCTGTACATCTCTTTGCCCCTCTTGTTTATAATTGTTTTAAATACTTCCTCTACATACATTTAAAACCACATTAGGGTTAGGCAAAGATATAAATGTGACCAAAAAAATGCTGAGTAAAGAAATTAGAGATAAAATTCCCATATTATATAATTCCACTCATAGGAAATGTCTAGAAAAGGCAAATCTATAGAAACAGGGAGCAGATTAGTGGGTCCCTATAGTTGGGGATGGGAATTAGAGGGTCTCAACAGGGGGAAGGAAATGTTCTAAAACTGATTGTGTGAATAGCTGCACTGGGAAAGACAAATTAGCTTGAAATAACCACAGTCAATGATGCTTCAGGTGCTTATGGAGTTCACCTGTCATAAATTAGTTAATAAAGAAGACAAAGAGTTTTACTATCAATTTCATGATTATTCCTAGAGGTATTATCTCACAATTATTAAGTGTTGAAAGCCCGTATAAACAAGCCTTTAAAAGATACTTTGAATAATGTCTTCGGAAGAGGTGGACAAATGAAAAAAAAAAAAAAACCCAAAGAAAAAACCTACCACTGTCCTAATGATACCTAAATAGGAACAGTATTAGATTAGTAGCTTCCCCATAGGATAGGGATAATAAGGTTGAGCTAACATGGGTAAAGCAAAGAGAAAATGTCCAGCACACAGTAGATGTTCAACAAACATTAACTTTCTATTTTTCTGTGAATGAGTACTTATGGTTTGGTATAAAATGTCCAGTGAGAGCATGATATACTGATTCAATATGGTGCTGAATGTCAAATAACTTAAAGAGGACAGACTCTAAAAAATGTGACTCTAGTGATCATAATTATGCTTATGTATAAAAAATGCACATAGAATTTGAATAAAATTATTTCATGAAATGTGAGGGTAGACAAAAGCAGTATTTGTAAATGAACATTATTTTATATAAGTTAACATTAAGTATGTCCACGTAAATGAATTAATTTGATAAGCAATTATACTATACATCACAAAGTTTATAAACTGCCCAAAGAACACTTTTTTTTCTTAAATAAGGGATTGTCTCACAGCATTTTTATTTGCAAGATAAGGCCACATTTTTAAGCACAAATAGCTACAGTAGGCAAGAATTCAATCTGATTGTTCTTGTCAACTGTCAATGATTGAAATGTAAGGATGGCAAATCATTTTTAAATTAGACATGAAGAAATATATATCATAAATTTGATATGTTAAAAAGTAATCCAAGGAAAAGGCAGGTACTTAATAAATTCTTGTTGATTACTAAAAGAACTCTTTCTATTTAATAACACGAGATAGCTCAGTGTAGCATGGATTTTCAAAGTCAGTGTCCTGAGTTCAAATTCACTTCTACTATTCATTTCAATCAATATTTTACATCTCAAACCTGTTTCCTTCTTCTATAAAAATTGATATTACCACCGGGTGCGGTGGCTCACGCCTGTAATCCTAGCACTCTGGGAGGCCGAGGCAGGTGGATCGCTCAAGGGCAGGAGTTCGAAACCAGCATGAGCAAGAGTGAGACCCCGTCTCTACTAAAAAAAATAGAAAGAAATTAATTGGCCAAAATTAGCCGGGCATGGTGGCGCATGCCTGTAGTCCCAGCTACTAGGGAGGCTGAGGCAGGAGGATCACCCGAGCCCAGGAGTTTGAGGTTGCTGTGAGCTAGGCTGACGCCACAGCACTGTAGCCCAGGCAACAGAGTGAGACTCTGTCTCAAAAAAAAACATTAAAAAAAAAAATGATATTACGTTTCCTAACAGGCTTTCTATGAGGATGGCTTGAAAGAGAATACACTTGCCACATAGTAGACATTCTCCTAGTGACTGAATACTGTTAAAGCCCATTTGAAGTTTTCTCTTTTCTTCTGACAGAAGGTATTTACTATTAGGAACGTACTAACTATGTCAATGATTCTCAAAGTGTGATTAGACAAAGGGTTCTTGAGACACTTTCAGGAGTTCCACAAGGTCAAAATTATATCATAATAATATTAATACTTAGATGGTATTTGACTTTTTTCACCATCTTTAACTGCACAAATTCATCTATTTCATGGGGAATGGAGGCCCAAGGAGGATCAGAATCCCCCAGACATATCTGTTGAATATCAAAAGGCTCAGAATCCCATGATGAATTCCACACAAAAGCACTAGTCCCTCCAGGTTTCTTGATACTAGAAGGCTCAAGCAGATCATAGTAAGATGCATCCAAAATTCCAGGACTCACTGGATGAATGTTTGCTTCACTTGTGAGTAAAGGGGTTTCTTCCTTCCTCACTGAAATAGTATGGTTTGATGTTCCTGGTGACAAACTTGGCTGAATTTGTTGTTGTTGCTTCTGCTGCTTCTTTCATTTAATATGCTGGTTCTTAAATCGAGTCTTTATTACTGATTCATCAAGGTGGAGCCCTGAAGCCAATTCCTCTATGGTAACCCAGTTTGGATGCATGGTCTTTTTGAACTCTTCTTTCAATACTGAGTTGTTCCAGACTAAAGTTTGTGTGGTGCTGATGAGTATTCTTTGGCTTTGCCGACTTGATAATAGACATGATATCCCTTAGAAGTGCAGAACTCTTGAACTTACTCTATGTCTTTTCACTGCATTTTTATACTGATTTAAAAAAGCAATGGTGGGCAAATCTGCTGGTACCTTAGCATGAATCAGGGTAGTGGCATCCAACTGTGCTAAAATCTCCAGTGCCATTAATTCACTATAAAACTAACAATTTCACTTAAAAATGCCCCTGTTGAATCAGTAAAAATTATTAATTTTAATTATATTTTGTCTCTTGCGTACAAGTCTTTTAATACTCTATATGACAAGTGGGAAGTATGCATAAAGCATTCATGCCTCATACCAAAGTATGATATGTTGAGGGAAAAGCAATTGTGTTTCAGTTGTGTGATGAACCAGCCACTGTTCTCATGGAACATCCCTATTACTTAAATGACTGGCCGACAAACTGGTTATTGGGATTTGGGTACAGTTGAGTACCCTTATCCAAAATTCTTAGGACCAGAAGTATTTTGGATTTTGAATTTTTTCAGATTTTGAATACCTGCATCATATATACTTAACAGTTAGCCCCCAAATCCTAAAATCTGAAATCACACTGGTGCTCAAAAAGTTTCAGATTTTGAATTTTCAGATTAGTGATACCCAACCTGTCTCTGGGCAGGCTTTTTCTTCAAAATGAATGGAGGTTACTACTTCAAGAACAGGTCTGACAATATTAATTGCCAATGATAAAATTTGAGTTTTCAAATAAAAATCAAAAATTTAAAAAACTATCAGCCATCATGAGCTTGAAAGCTTTTCAATGCTTAAGGATTTTTCTGATGAATCTGGTGGTGATATTAACAAATGCAATTTTTTGATACAATATAATGAAATGTGTCAACATCTAGAAAATCTGTACAACTTAGAGGACCAATATTCTTCAAATAAACAGGGAATGCATGATGTTATAAAATTATGCATAAGTAAAAGTTCTATTCAAAGTGTGAGGCAAACCAATGGATCTTACTATAACAAAGTACAAAATGTAATATGGCTTCAGATTCTGCATTGAAACTAACTTTTAGGAAACTACTACTTGTCAAATTCTACTTTAGTATTAAAGAAGAATTTCTATGATTATCTGGAAAGATTATTAAAATACTCTTCCTTTTGCCAACTACAAATCAGTGTGAGGCCAGATTTCTTCATATAGTTCAACCAAAACAATATATAATAACAGGTTGAATGCAGAAGAAGAAAGATATGAGAGTCCAGTTGTCTTCCATTAAGCCAGACATTAAAGAGATTTGTAAAAGTATAAAAATGTTACTCTATTATTCACTAAATTTTTAGAAAATATAAATACTTCTCATAAAAATGCTCTTTATATTAACATGTAACGGTTTTATTATCTTGATTAAATATTTATTTTTTCTCAATATTAATTTTCAAAATGGTGAACATCAGTGAATATATTCTTTGAGGTCTTTGATGATTTCTTTATAAGTGAAAAGGGATCCTGAGACCAAAAAGTTACGAACTGCTAAACCACACAATGTGTACAGATGCAACTAATTTTCATGAATAATATTTGAAAGAACAGAGAAGCCAAAAAAGCACTTTCTTCTGTGAAATTTTAGAATCTTTCAATATTTCCTCATATAATTAACAAAGCATACAATGTTTTCTTTATAAACATATTAAAATAAAATATTAAGACAATATGCAAAAGAAAACTAAATCATCATGACTGATCACTTGCTATCTCTGACAAGTTGTTGGTATTATTTTAAGTTTGGTCCTCGGTGTTTATAAGGCCCTTTTTAATACTGCTTTCATTAAAAATATGAATTAGTCCTTCAAAGTATTTTTTATTTTGTTGCCAAATTTTAACTCTCTCCCAAATACATGTTTGCAGTCTTTCTTCCTAATTATTAATGGCAGAGACTAAGACATTTTAAGAGTACTAGACTGGAATTTAGAAGATCTGAGTTATTGGATCTTGAGTCAGTCACCAGGGAGCCTTAATATCTCCTTCTGTAAAATATGAAGGCAACCTACCAAATGATCTCCCAGATTCCTTTTAGCTCTAATGGGCTATGATCTTAACATGTCACTAAGGTGATACGGTTAAGTCAACGGCAGGCTCCTTGTCTTGCATGTGACACAGAGTAAGACAACTGAACAAGTCTGAAACTACAGCATTACTATTTGTATCTCTTTTTTCAATCAGCTTGTAAAATACAATTCTCCTGTGTTTTAAAAAGAACATTGATATAAGAAAGTTTTTTAAAAACCATATCTCAAGCTTGTCATCATCCTAACAAGGAACCAGCATAATTAATTGCATCCAGGTTTGGGAATGCTACTGGGTACTAGCATTGAATAAAATCATTGCAATACATAATATGAAGATATAAATGTATGTATTAACAGCATTGAGTATTGCTTTATTGAAATATAGTAGGCTTATAACAGACTACACATATTTGTATACAATTTGATAAGTTCTGACATATGTATACCCATGAAACCACTTAGTATTTTAAAAAATATTTAATAATAATTGTTATTAAGAGCTTAATGTGGCCTATAATCCTAGCACTCTGGGAGGCCGAGGCAGGTGGATCTCTCAAGGTCAGGAGTTTGAAACCAGCCTGAGAGAGAGCAAGACCCCATCTCTACCAAAAACAGAGAGAAATTAATTGGCCAACTAAAAATATATAGAAAAAATTAGCTGGGCATGGTGGCGCATGCCTGTAGTCCCAGCTACTCGGGAGGCTGAGGCCGAAGGATCACTTGAGCCCTGGAGCTTGAGGTTGCTGTGAGCTAGGCTGACGCCACGGCACTCTAGCTTGGGAACAGAGTAAGACTCTGTCTCAAAAAAAAAAAAAAAAAAAAAAAAGAGCTTAATATGTATTGTTATTATGCAAAGTGCTTTATATGCATTACCCCATTTAATTCTCACAATAACCCTGCCAGGTAAGTATTATAATCTCCATTTTAAAGATGAGGTTACTAAACCTCACATAAATTAGAAGCTTGCCCAAGGTCACACAGGTACTGAGCGGTGAGCCAAAATTAAAACTCAGGCACTTTTATCTCACAACCATTTAAAAAGAATCTAATCAAATAACTATTAAAGCTCTAATACATCTTGTCTTGTGGTCTGGTAAACAATAATTACTTTCTTTGGCTTAATTAAAACAGCTACTCCTTGGAAGCTATCAATTTGTCAGGCAATATACAGTAACTAGTCCTTAACATGTGTTTATCATGAATGACAACTCTGCAAGTTAAAGATTATCATGATTGTATAGACCACAAAACAGGCTTAGGGAGGCATAGTAACTTGTCCATGTCAAATTAGCTACTAAGTGGTAAACCAAGTTTAACTCCAAAGGCCATGGAGTTTTCTATTACATCACATTTCCAATGCAAAGCCTTTTGAGGAGTAATAACGAGCCTTGAAGGTGACTGCTAGAATACCCCTTTTAAATTTTCAGATGCTCACTGTTCAGCTAAACAGATTACTGAGGTAGTTTTAAACCAAACTGAATCATGAGGCTAAAATTTCATTTACTGCCAACCAAAGGGCAAATCAAAACTCTTCTCTACTTTTATTCACAATCCAAGCCTTCCCCCCCCCTTTTTCCTACTTTCCTCTTTTCTTTTTTTCTTTTTTTTTTTTTAAGTCACTTATGTGCTAGAAAAGTCACACAGAGCTTAATTTGTGGCAGGTTGAAGCAAGCTTATTAAGAATGCTAGCTACCAAGTGTACACTCACTTGTCTGGACTAGCCCACTGCCACATTCTTGTAGCAGGGTTAAATAGCAGTTTAGTCACTTCACAAAAAAGCACACTGTTAAAAAGGAAGTGACTAATACTCTGGAACAAATGGAATATTAAAAGAGATGTGCAGGTCAAGATCAATTATCTACAGAACTCCTGTGTAAAAAGCTCAAAAAATTGTCTCTTCTGCCTGGCCTTGCTGTGTTATAGTCCTCAATTAACTTGGCAAGTTGGTAAGGTTTAATGAAATAAATACAAACAGTAACAAATTTGGAGGCTTTTTGCTATATACATAAAGACAAATGCTATCTTGTAAGCAAGCAGAGTTGGAAGACACAGGCATGGATGCTTAGATGGCTTCATTTTAGACTCATGATGTTAGAGTCCGTAGGCTTCTCAGAATTCGTCAATTGCTAGTATCCCAACCAGGAGACCACAAATCCTGAAGCCTTAGCTGAGTCAAATGCTGCTGCCATACCCTCCCCTGCCAATCATTCCCTGCTCCATTCCAAACTAGTAATGAGAATTTACAGAGAGAAGATACCAGCAGTCTACTCTTAAACTTCTGCTATCAGTAGTCCCATGATCCCCAAGAGATTCCAAATGAAAGACAGTTTTTTCTCACAAGATCTAGTCTAATTCTTCCACTTAGCAGGGAAAGAAACTTAGGTGTGGGGAGGTAAAGTTGTTTGCCCCAAATTTCACATCTCTTTAATGATAGCACAATCATGTTCTCTTGACTCCTAATCTTGGTCTTTCTACTAAATAACCTTAACTATGTTTTTATAAAGATGTTATATTAAAGTTAGTTGCAAACCACCAGTAACTATCTTGGTTTAATTACCTCAACTTTTCTTTAAAAAAATTTTTTGGAAATATATATGAAAATAATTACAATGCTCCTGGCTTGCTTTTTTGGTTTGTTTCTTCCTTTCAATCTGGTGGGATTCTCAAAATCAAGGAGAATCACCTGATGCTACTTTTCCACATTATGATCCACCTTACGACTGCCCACCTTTATGTTTCCCAAACTGGTCAAACATTATTTTGAGTTTTTGTATCAAAAAGGGGTTATTTGACACAATTTTTTTACTACTGCCATCTCAGCCCGTAAAACCAGATTCTTACATAAGGAGATAAAGCATTGCTCACTGCAACAGATTTAGCCAAATTTCTAAACAGATATACTTTTATTAACTAAATATACAGACATCACAATATTCTTGGATTTTATTATTTTTAGATTTTAGTGAATACACTAGAAGAGGTTCTGAAGTACTTCAGAACATCAGAATCCTTCTGAAGAACATTAAGTTATACAATAAGAAATACAGCCTTTTTAGATCAGTGTAACACTGTCTAGTGGCATAGTCTCTTTCACACCTAGAGAGAATGGTCAGGTTTACCTACATATTAATAAAAATACTACCCTCAGGCAGGTGGGCAAGATGTTATCTGTAAGGCAACTATAAACCAAAGCTATTTCAGCTGAATCAAGAGTTCTGTTTAAATAAAGTCAACTCTTCTACACAGAGGCCAATGATCCATGCTGTGCTTTAAAATGGTCCTTATTTCTCAGTTCCTGTCTCTACTGCTTTACGTCATTTAATTGCTTATGAGCACCCTCTATTGGAGGGCAGAAGAAGGAAAAGAACATATTAAATGTATTGCCTGTAATTAATAAGACCAGTGAGAGGAAAAAGATCTGGAACACATGCAGATTTCACTTTACCTCTGCCCTTCTTCCCCAAATTATTTGATAATTTAGAGCTAGTTCCTGAATAAGTTATACTAACGATATAGTTACTCTGAGTCTATAACTTAATCATTCAATAAACCATTTATTAAGTTCTCATCATATGTCAGGCACTTGGATCCAGATAACCTGGCCTTGGATCCTGGCTTTGACATTTAATGTCATTTCCCAAGGAAGTTGCTTACCTCATAAGACCTCTGTTTCCTCATCTGAAAAATGGGAATAATATCTATGTTGACAGTAATTAAAAGATGGTAAGCCTAACAGGGTGGACTTAATTTTCTAACTTTAAATAAAAACCATGAAACACTTCACCTTTGGCTCCTTACCAGAAAGCAGGATTATCACATAGGTGTTTTTTCAGTTTCAATGCCCAATTATTTCTGACTTTAAGAGTCTAAATCTAGATGACAGTAATAACATCATTTAAGTCTTCTATACCATCTGTCAAGTACATTTAACTTTATTAGTGTTTTGAAACATACACAGAGCAGCCAAATATTAATATATTACTCAATCTTTTCTATACCAAAGATATCCAAAAGATGTTGACCAATATTTAATAAAATTGTCTTAATTGAACAAAGTAAGTTTAAATTATTTAAAGGTTTCTTTTCTCTTCCCACATAATATTCCTGTCAGTGCAACCCTGTGGAGAATATGTTTGCTTAGAAATATTGTAGCTGAGAGCTTCTAAGGGTCCATCTCTAACATCAGTCACTATCCACTTATGATTGGGATTTTTAAAAGCATATGTTACAAACTGATGTTCCAAAATGGAATTTGCTACAGGTTTCCCATTAAATTTCTATGAGATGAATTTAACCAAAATTGAGAGACAGCTATCAGGGGCAAAGGAAAGGGGTGTCTCTGTCTGCTGCAGTGGCTTTAGGAGACCAATTATGCTTACTGACAACATTCAGCTATTCAGCTTAAATATATTTAACCAGGCTGTAAGCCATGTTTTTTTCTTCTGTCACCACCATTAAAGCAAAGCAAGTACTGCTCTTTTACGTCTTTAGGCTACATGGTGCCCTTTTATGATCCTTTCTCCCATCAATGCTGCCTGTGGTATGATTCCATGTGTGCAAAAACATTGGTGGGCTAATACATGAAAAGAATACTGTATATAGATCAATGGATCTGGGTTAAAATCCTAAAGCTGTCTTTTATTCATTGTGTGACCTTGATCAACTCTCTTCTCTCAGTTTTATCCCCTATAAAATGAAAAACTTGGGCTAAATGATTTCCAAGTTCTTTTCTCTCACTGGAACAATTTTTTCAGTTCAAGTTTAAAGCCATAACCTGGCCCATCTTTTCAGCTGTTACCTCCCACTATGTCTGTATACTGTATACTGTACTGTACTGTATTTCTGTTTGCTCACTGATCCAAAAATGTGTCTTGCACTTGCCTACTTCTAGGCTTCTGCTCATTCTATTACTCTTGCCTAGGTTTCCCTCACCGTTCTTTTCCACCTGTCTACTTCAAAGGTATGCGAGGAGCATATGAGAAAATCTAAGTGAACACTTCTTAAAAACTCATCTCAATCTCTTCCTGAAAGCCTTTTAATAACCTCCCCAATCTCAAAATTTTTGTCCCTAAAACACTTGGTGTCTTTTGGTAGTCAATCATACCCAGTGACATTTAGACAAATCTTCCAGAAAATAAGCACTTTTGTTCAGCTAGCTCCAAGGAGAGGACCAGAATCCCAGGTAGGAGCTGAGTAGACAGAGGCAGTGGGAATGTCATAGGCAGAGTTCCAGAAGCTGGACCCAAGAGAGGGGAAAGCCAAATTCCTAGACATCAAAACTCTGTCATCCTACATTTGTGGAATTCTGCCCAGGCCATAGCCCTGTATGATATTTCTGTTCACTGGGGAAGAGGTAATCCTAAGAGCAACACTGCACTTAGGAGTCAGTGAGTGCAGTGGATCAGGGAATCTGCTGTTCTAGGAGGGGAGAGGAAAAGGTAGTGTTCTGCTGAAGAAGGAGGATTCTTACCCCAAAATGTATCCCCACGTTTCTCAAATCATTTGTACCTATGACAGGAAAGTGTCTGAAAAAACATATGTCACTGTAAGGCAATTTCTTTGGTAAGCAGACATCACTATACTTCCTTGAAGAGGTGTAAAAGTAGAGCGATTATGAACTTGGACTTCAAAGCCACACCGTTAAGGTTGGAAATCCTGGTTCTGCCAATTAATAGCTGTTTGACTTTGGACAACTCTCCTATCTTCTTAGTGCCTCAGTTTCCTCCTCTGGAAAGTTTTCTAATGTATCTATATCTGTCTATCTATCTAGCTACCTATGTATGCTTGGTGATATAAATTTTGCTGTCTAGTTCTGAGGGAACAGACAGATAGTACTCAACTTGTTTTAATTAGAGTATAAAATACTATTATTCATGCACTTAACTAATAGTTACTGAGCAACCATTATGTGCCAAGAACTCAGCTGAGTGTTGGGGATACAGCTAACAGTGAACAATTTCTGCTTTAATAAAACTAATGGTTTTCTAAGCTATGTAGATTTGTGAATAAAGTATAGGCCATGCTAGTTCTATTTTATACTGCTATGCCACCTTATCCTTATTATCCCCTTAGTGAGAATGAACCTGCTATTAGCATTCTGCAGACAAGAAAAATGAGATTCATATTTTTACCCAAGATCACAGAGCTAATAAATAGCAGAACAGAGTTAGAACTAACTTAAGTCGGCTCCTAACTTTTAGAAGTCATCACCTCCACTTGGAAGGTGAACCAACCTGGCTAGCTTGTTAAGCCTCTCATTTTGGGGGTGCATCATGGGGGAATATGATAAAGCTGAAAGAAAAAAGGTTAAGTCATTAGATTACCCAAAATACATAACTATATTTTAAGGCAATATAAAAATGATGAAAAAATAAAGAGAACAACTTATGTTGCAAAATCTCATCTGTTTTTTGCACAGTTAGCTTCCATAGACAGGAAATTAGTAAAGAGAAATCTCACTTTAACTTCTCTACACTTGTCAGGTCAAACAAACCTAATCATCATGTCATTTGAATTATTTTGTTAAATAAATTAAAGTATACTTTAAAAATACAGCTGTCAAAGAAGATAACAATAGATTGTGCTTATAGAACAGATTGAAAAAGATTTCTCAAACCTTCCCTGGTTTCTACTCCACTTAAATATGGCATTTGTATTATACGATGGCTTGCAGGTCATTCAGCTTATTCACATATATGTGTTATCCTGTTTCATATGAGTCAGTTCAATACACTGAACACCTCTCAAAGTAACTGAAAACCAAACTTTCAAATATTTTTCTAATTGGTAAAGTATCTTTTCGCAGAAGAGAATATAATTTTTTATACATTACTTGAGATTTCATAGCACAATGGCTTAGTAAAACAAGAAGCATGGAAAAAAAGTTTTCTGTTACCAAAACTACTTAAAACAAATACCAAAAGAACTATGTGATAAAATAAAAATAAAAGCATGTTTTCAAAAAATTTCTATTTCATGTTAATTGTTATTGTTACTGTTCTATGAAAATATTGCTTGAAAATATTCAGAAGTTTACGTTAAATGGGTGAAAAATCTGTCTTGGATGCAGTGTGTTCAGGTTATAAAAGCATCAGTGCTTATTTTATCTCCTCACAAAGTGTTGCTGAGATAATTACTGCTGACAGCTTTATTCAAGGTTCATTTCACTTTTTCTGCTATTTTTCTCTGGTTAGAAGTTCAACAGAGCCCATGGGAAGCCACACCCCTCACACCTGTTAGGCTTCTTCATGTTACTGAGGGCCAGTATGGACATGTCACTTCAAATTAGTATTGTACCAGGGCACTAACTGTGACAATTACTTATCACAGGTTTAACTTAAAAAAAAAGTTTCTAATTCAACCACAAAACAGTGTCACAAAATGTAATTTAAACCGGTAAAAGCAGGTTGCATAAAAAACATTCAGAGAGCCACAAAATAGGTTCCCAGGGTTGAGCTTAGTGCATTATCTGAATTATGCAGGAATGCTATACAAGTGAACATTTCCTTTAAAACAAAACAAAACCAAAAAGGTAAACAAGGCAAAGCCAACGATTACTTTACCAGCCAGCAATGGTGATGAGTGGGCCTCTTTAAGTTTTCTTCAGTGTGCCTGAATATTTGGTTCATTTTGTTAATTCCTTTGTGTCAAGTAACTAAATAATGAAATTACCAGTTAAAGGAAAGCAGCCACTTCTAGACTTACCAAAGAAAAGATACTATTTTATACTAGGTAGGACAGAAACATTCTCTTCTAGTATTTGTTTTTTTCTACTTGTAAACCAGAAAATTATCATTAGAGAGGGTAAATACTCAGACAAAAAGAAAAAGGAAAACCTCACACTCTTAAATGTGTTTCACGCTAGTTATTATGAGCTTCTCTGTTTCAAGTGCAAAATAATCTCAAAATCATGCCACCTTTGAAAGACCGAGGATGGCTGAAGGTGGTTAATATGGACTGCTGCGAGGCTAATTGTGGATCTTGAGTTAATTACTTTCTGTTGATAGGGGATTTAAAAAATAAATAAAATGGTCTTTTACTCCGTTTTTACTTCAATTTAAACTCAGGAAATATGGAATGATGATGGCTAAGCTCTGGATGCTTATTTGCTGCTGTTCTTTAGATGAGGACCCAGAAAGCTGGGAAGTATATCCACATCAAAATGCTAACATGCCTTAGTGAAACAATAGTGAACGTATCTGTATCTGCCACAATGTGCACAATTTGATTCACGAATGCCGAATGTCCATTACCTGATCAGAGTTAACAGTAATTCAGTACTGTTTCTATCTTTCTCCCTCTCTCTTTCTCTCTCTCTCACACACAGACACAGACACACAGATACACACACACACAGATACACACACACACACACACACACACACACACACACACTCGAGGACATAAGCCAGAGCTCAGGGAGACTGACTTTGAAACAGAATCTTAAACACTCATGAAAAGCAAAGGACAAAATAATGACACCGAGCAGGAAATTCAACAGAAGAAATTAATTGCTTGTTGGCAGAAAATCGCACCCACTGGTGAATGAAAATAGTTCGATGGTAATCTTGGTATGGCAACATAATTTCAGTATCTTAACAATTTGACAAATTTTAAAAACATTATACTCATGAAAGATACATTGGAAATGTAGAATTTTTCTCAAGATATTTTATTTTTTTAACACTTAGAAAGTCACTTATTAATAAAAGCATATCAAAATCACCATAAGAAATACTGATTATAAGAGTCCAGGATCTTATCAAAATAAGCCCTTTGCCTTATTCTACAATCACAACATATTCACAAAGAAAAAAACCAAATCTTCAGTTACAAAGGTGCTTTTACCTCAAGCTGGTTCCTCATTTTAAGTCTGATAAATAGGTTCTGTTAGGAGAAAAATCTTATTATTTTAGAGAGCTACTGTAATAATCAGTGGTGATTTCAGTTTATCATAACCACAGAACCTCCAAATATGCAAGGATACATATCTCAAGCCTGTTTTGTATGCATGAAGAGTACCAACTAGCCATTTGGCACATATCTAGTCAATAGCGAGATGCCATTTACCCCACAACACTGTGGAACTCTTTGGATAGCAAATATAGGAGCTCTGGATATTTTTCCAGCAGCATCTAATTCCTTGGCAAAACTCAGGCAGTTATGCTAACAACTTTGGTCTCAGCACATGGACATAGTGCTGCTGGGCATCTTGTCCTGGCTTTTCCTCCTAGGAAAAACAGAACCCAAATTAACTATACCAAGTTAGGCACACCAGCATAAATGAGGACTGTCTAGAAAAAAGAAAAAAATAATTTCACCTTGCTGGTTAATCCTTCCTGGCCCATCCCAGCCAAGTGATTTTTTTCCTTCTGCTCAACTACTATAACCCATATTGTGAACCTCTGAAATTTTTAGTTTGTGATTTAAAAGAAACACAACTTTGACTGTGTTTGTGTTTAGGTGACTCTAAGGTCCTTGAGGACACAGCCTGGACCTTATATTCTCATTTTTAGCTGCCATAGGGTTTAGTAGATTGCTTTGCATAGGCTAGTCACACAATAAATGTCTACTGCTTTAATTTAAATGGGTACTGTCCCTATTTTCCTTACCAAGATAAAATACAAGATTAGTAATTTTCTAGTGAAATTATTACTATAATCCACCTAGTTCCACAACCCCAAACCTGGAAACCACTCCAAAGTGAGATAAATACTAAAAACTATCATGAGAGTTTAAATAATCATCTGATTGACTTCTGAGCCTGAGTAAAAAGTACAGGGTTCAAAAGTATTCTGACATGAGATGGCATGTTACATTTAATTCAATAGTCACCGATGATTTGAAACCACTGATCAAAATAAGCAAAATACAGACCACTCAAATTCCACATCAGTATAAGCTGAATTTGTGCATTTTCATTGTTTGATAAAGGCATACTCGTTTTATTTCATATTTAATGTTTCCGTATAATTATCTTTGCATGCTAAAATATTTCATCTCTGTGGACTTCATGGGAATTAGAATAATAAATGTCATTTCAACTCTATTTTGTAAGATATGATGGCTCTTAAATTTATGAGGAAGCTATAATGTAGCTAATATAAACATTTTCAGATTGGCATAGAAACCATCTAACAATGTATATTAAACATAAAACTATGCCAACACACTTTAAATGTCTCACATAAGAATAATGCATTTGACATTATTATACCATTAATTATATTTTTAGGACTCCCCACTCAAGTAAATACAAAAACCAGTAAGTAATCACTCTATATACATGTGTATATGTTTACTGACTGGTTCACTGGTTCTTGTACACAGATACACATACCCAACCAGAATAATCTTTTACATTAAAAATTAAAAGAAAAAGCAAAATGAGAAAATCCTTATGTCCAATAATCTTTTAAAAAGTAATTTTGACACATGGTAAAATAATGAACTATTCCCAAGTCAAGCATGTCTTCTGCGGACAGACTCATACCTGCAGCATTTATTTATGCCCATACCAAAAATTTAGTATAAAATGAAAGCTGTTAAGTGTTAACTCTTCAAAACAGGCAGAAATTATTTTTGTGTACTAATTATAAGCCTATTTTTTCAAAAAACTAGTCAAAACTATAACCGAATAAATTACTAGAGTTAAAGAGGAAAAAAAGAATGTTTAATGTGTTTAATGTGAGTATAACAAAAACTAAAAACTGAAAAACATTTTCCAGAGACTGGGATAAATCATTTTACATATTATTTTGATCAACACATAGTAATGTCAGAAACCTTCCTTCAAAAATAAAATAAAATGCAATCTCTCAGCAAAATGAGAGAAAGAGATGAATTGAATTAATCTATGATTTATTTTTTAAAAGATCTTAGTATAGTTATTCACGGGCCTTGTATTATTTGAAATATACTTGTTTTAATTGATGAATTTCATTTGCTAAAGAATTATGCATCAGAATTATATAGAATCAGAGAATTTAGAGTTAAGGGAAACCTTGGACTTGGGGGTGTGGAGGATGGCGAAGAGGAACAGAGAGGATTCCAGTATTTATTGGAATATTTATTATGATCTGCTGTCTACTAGAGCGGGATGTTCCTAGGGATATTGTGAGAAGCAGGGAACTCTGGCTTCCTGGAGGAGCCCCTGATAATACGGCTGCGCATATCTCGGGGCAGCAGCGGGCACAATTGAGCACAAATAGGAGGCAGCCCAGGGTTTCTTCTAGATTCTACCCTCATCCCCAAATCCTCCTCTAGGATCTGGTTCCTCCCTCATTCTCTTGTACTTGGTAATCTCATACTGTACCCTAGTCTCTGCCCACTAGGGTTCATTAATGTTAATATCATAATGCCTTCTTCTGTGATCACAAAATATTCACAGACAATCAAGACCAAATCTTCAGAAACAAAAGTGCTTTTACCTCAAGCTTACCTGTCTTAACAACAACAATACAAAGAATCCACTATTACAGCGTGAATTTGACCCCACACAACTCTTCACATCTTAAAATCTGGCCATTCTTCATTTCTTCTGGTTACTCTTCTCGTCTAAAGTGAGTGGCTCGAGGGCAGGTAAAGTGCAAAATGGTGAGGAACATAGGTAGAGGTATAGGTCAGATCATGAAGGGCAAATACACCCCATGAAGGAACTTAGATATAATCTCGTAAGCAATGGGAAACCACTGAGAGATTTGACCCTGCTCTCATTAGCTCCTAACTTTACTGAAATTTACCTGTATTAAGCCTTATCTCCTCAGAGCCTCAAATATCAACTAGCTCAATAAATGTTCCATGCTTGAACCAGCTCATATCAAGTAAAGAACACTTCAAGACTCTGCTAGATTATATTCATTCAATGAAACTGTGGAATTTGGGAGACAATATTCCATTTTGACTGTAGTTTAGGAATTTCCAGAAATTTTGGCTCGGGTTAAAAAATTCCTCATAGATCAAAGCAAAAATGGTACTGTGTGCTGGTGTAGCCAACCAGAAAAGCCATGTAGTTCTGTGGGAGGCAGTCTAGTCAGAAATGCCTGGTTCTAGCTCAGACACATTTTTTTTTGCTTTAAATATTTGTTTGGGGAAGGAGACACCACACTTCTACACAATGAGGAGAAACATTTTGAGAGTCCAACGGTCTTTATTATTAGTTTCATCTCCTGTGTCGTGAATTCACAGGGAATAGGTTCCAGCAGCTCAAGGTCCTTTCCCTTGCTTCTCACAAACTGTGCTATGCCTATTATGCCATGAATTCATAGGGAACAGGTTCCAGCAGCTCGGGCTCCTTTCCATTGGTTCTCACAAAGTGTACTTCTCTGGGTGGAGCAGGCTAGTGCTTCAGTTGAACCCAGGTACCTTTCTCTTTGGCTTCCTTCTTTTTCTGACCATTTTCCTTCACACGTTTCAGGAAGCTATCTCGGCTCTCAGAGTGCTTAATATGCTCCACACACACATTAATCCTCTTAGCAAGAATCTTGCCCTAAATTTGTTTGTTTATAACAATTCCAACTGCATGCTGGGTAACAATGTAGACTCTTCCAGTTTTGCCATGGTAACATTTGTGGGGCATGCCTTTTTGAACAGTACCCATTCTCTTGATGTCTACAATACCATCTTTCTTGTAAATTCGCATGTATGTGGCCAAAAGAACAACTCCATGTATTCTAAAAGGCCTAGAGAACATGTATCAGGTGCCTCTCCTCTTTCCCTTTGTGTTTGTCATTCTTCCAGAATTACTGGAAGATGGAGGCTCCAGAAGCAAAGAAGCAGACACAACTTTCAAACTTTATAGTGTTCTTGTCAAAGTCATATGCCTCTCTGAACCTCAGTTTCCTTATTCATAAAAAAGAAAAACAAAAAAAACCCCAAAACCAATAATCCTTCTAATTAAACAGATTATGAAAAAAATGAGTTAATCTATGTAAAAGGATTTTAAAGCTGAGAAACAGAGGGTTAGGGCTTCAACATATGAAAAACAAAACCAAAACAGAAAAACCGATGATTGGTTTTATTTCTCCCACATTTACTAGGCTTATCGTACACAATAAATAACATTATCATATCTTTTACTTTTCATATGTATTCACTTTGTGTGACTTACATTTATTTTGTGTGACCCCAAAGTAAAATCCAAGTGCCATATAGTAAGTAAATGTGCAATAAAAACATGTCAACTTCATCCAAAGTGAAATGTGATTTAACTTCCCTCTTTATACAGCACCAGAATCCTACATCTGACCTTAGTCTTAACAATAATAATACAAGGAATCCACATTTACAGCATGAATTTGACCCCCCATAGCTTTTTACACCTTAAAATCTGGCCATTCCTCTTTTCTTCTGGTCACTCTTCTCCTCTAATCATCCTGTCAATAAATATTAAATTTCTGCCATGTACCTAAGGATAGGGAGATAAAAAGAATTGTATCCTTGCCTTTGAGAGGTTCACAAACAGTGAATGAATTTATACACAAGAAGTGTAAATAACTAATTTTACCAATGTGGTAAGTCCCATAATAGATGTTTGGGAGCACAAGATGAGGAAATGTTTAATTTTTGCCTGAAGATGTCAAGGGAAATGTCACAAAGGATTGCCAGCTGAGTCTTAAAACAATGATTTGATTAAGGAGTAGGCCAGGAGTGTAAGCACCTTTGAAGACAAAGAAATGATATGAGCAATGGCAAGAAAGAAGGTTAACACATCTATGAAACAAGTAGTTCAGAGTGTTTGGAGGACAAGTAGAGCACAAAACAGTGAGGAACACAGGTAGAAGGCAAGGCATATGCCATATCATGAAGTGTCAAATATGCCCCATTAAGGAGATTAGAGATTATTCTGTAGGCACCAAGAAGCCACTGAGAGATTTGAAGCAGGCAAGTAATATGATGCAAATGCATTTAACAAAATTAACTCACACTCCAGAAGTTCTGGAGAATGGAGAGGGGGAAGCAAAAGAGGCAGACCTGAAACAGGGAAATCAGGAGAAAATGAGGAGAGCCAGAACTATGGCAAGAATGGTAGAACTACAACTACAAGGGAGATGGATCAATAGACCAAAAGGATGAGAACTGAAACCACAATAATTTTTGCCATTTGTTTCCGTAATTCCAAGATCACAGTGAAATTAAAGAATTATAATCTTCAATAGTAAGAATTTATCTGCTTGGGTATAATGATACCATTTCCTTAGTGTGTTATATTTTGAGGTGTTTCCACATATATCATCTTATTTGAACTTAAAACAATGTTGGGTAGTTGTAAAAATGAGAAACTGAGGGTTAGAGAGGTTTATTCATTCAAACAATATTGAGCTCCTACTGTCTGAAGGTGTTAGGTATGCAATGGTGAACACAAATAGATATCTTCCCTTGTGGAACTTACGTAAAGTGGGAAATAATCACTTGACTAAAATATAAAATCACAACTGTGGTAAATATAATGAAAGAACAGCTTCACGAAGAAATGGTTAAGTGGGAAGAATGAGTCTGAGCTGAAAGAATGTGTAAGAATTATACAGGAGACTATCAGTGATGAGGAAAGTCCCAGCGATGGCATGTTGGAAGAACTCTCAGGAGATCAGCACAGCTAGAGAACAGAAAACAAGAGGCAGTAAAATATAACACTAAAGAAGTAAGAATTAAAACATGCAGTGCCTGGTTGGTCATGTTAAGGAGTTTGGGCTTTATTTGGGAGGATTTAAGCAGGAATACTACTTGAGTAGATTTATATATTTTGGAAAAAAGATTATTCTGATGCAGTATGGAGAGGTGATAGAAGGGAAGAGACAGTGGATACGGGAGCCCAATTTGGGGTCTTTTGCAATAAATTGTCCAGATTCAAGAAGTTGTTAGTTTACATTAGGGTAGTGGCATTGGAAATGGACAGAAGTGAATGAATGGGAGATATGTAGGAGCTGAAAGGAATTGACGATTATTTGGAAAAAGTCAGCAAGAGAGACAGATGTCAAGAATAACTCCTGTCTGGCTTGTGGAACTAGATGGATGATGCCACTTATGGAATTAGAAAACAGAAGAGGATCAGGAACGGCCAGGGAAGAACTCAGATCAATTTTGGATGTGTTGAATTTAAAGTCCTTTGGGACAATAAGAAGGTTCTTCATGGGAAGACCAGGCTAGAAATAGAAATCTGTTAGTCATCATCACATGGGTGACAATTTAAACTATAGATGTGATAAAGAATACCTAGGGAGAACATACTAAGTGAGACAAAATGAGTACATGAAACTGATTCTTAAAGAAGTCCTATGTTTAATGACTCGGTAAAGGAAGATGAGCTTGCAAAGGAGACAGAAAAGGAAGGAGTACCAGAGAGTCAAGGGAGAAATCGGGGGAGTAAGGTGTCCTGGGAAGCTAGGGAAGAGCGTTTCAGGAGGGAGTTTTCAACAGGGTCAAATACTGCTGTGAAGTATTTAAATTGGCACAGAAGTAGAAACTACAAAAGTGCTTGCCCCATCAACAGAACAGAGAAATAATATGGAACACACACACAATGGAATGTTATAAAGCAATGAAAATGAATAAGCTATAACTACATACAACCATATGGATCCATCTGACAAACTAAGAAGGATGAAGGAACTAGACATATAGTTCCTATATGATTATATATCATATATGTATGAGTATATATCATATACTATATGATTCCATTTATATAATGTTCCAAACCAATCCATAGTCTTATCTCTTGGGTAATAGGGATATGAGGGGGGCTTCTGGAATGCTGGAAATATTCTCTTTCCTAATCTGGATGCTGGTTGCATGGGAATATTTACTTTACAAAAATTCATTAAGTTGTATACTCATGATTTGTAAATTTTTCTGAAGGAATTTGAATAAAAGTTTTTAAAAATGCTGCTAAGAAGTCAAAAACAAGGATTTAAAAGGTCTACTTGATTTAGCAACATGGCAGTCACTGGCACTTGAAGAAAAACTATTCTGGTGAAGAAATGGATTGAAAGCCAGAGTGGTGTGAGTTGAGAAATAAGTAGAAGAGAAAAAAATGGAGACAGTTACCACAGATAACTCTTTGAATTTTGGCTGCAAAGAGAGAAAGTAGTAACAAAGTTAGGGAGGCTATTTTGGTTCTGCTTTCCTGGTATGTGTATGTTTCTCTCTCAGTGTTTCTTTTAAGATGACAGACTCTTCATGTTTAAATGTGGACAGAACATCTAGCACAATGAGATCAGTTAAATATGAAATATATTAATGAGGAGATTATTGATAGCATATGGTTCCTGAGAAGGTAGGAGGTGATACAGAGCATAGGTAAAGGGACTGATTTTACTCACTTTGGCTAGAAACAAGGTTTTCTGACCCCCAATTCCAGTGGTCTTTTTCTACAGAGTTATCTGATTCAAAAGTGTAGGATTTGGGCTAATGGCAATATTTTAATGTTCAGTTTAAAAGGAGCTTCCAAGTTTTAATCCTGTCTCTGTGGCCTTGGGTGAGTTTTTAAATAGCTACCCATAGTATCTTCCATGTTTAAAATGGGGATAACATTTAATATCATTTCTGGAGTTTTATGGATCAATTAGTACACTCTCAACTAATAGATTTAGAGATGAAAAAGGCTAGAATACTTTCTATTTTTTGGATGTCAAAAGCTTAATAATTAAACTTGTAAACTATCTCTAGACCAATGCAACTAAAGAAAAGACAATTGGAAGACATGGTACACATAGTGGTCACATTTCAAAGTATATTATATAAATTACAGAAATTATAGACCTAGTTACCATTTCCATCCATAAAAATGGGCTATGGTCACAATGTGGCATGTTCATCAGAGTTATACCACAATGAGCATTATGACATGGTAAAGAACAGATGACAGGTTTTCAGAAACACCCTGTTGTTGATCTTCCCTGCTACTCTGAGGCATACAGTATGGTAAGGCTGTTCTGTCTAGGTTCAAATCACACTGCTATTTATTAATTATGTGGTGATACGAATATGGCTCAGTTTGCTCATCTGTAAAACAGGGCAAGCAATAGCCTTCACCTAGTAAGGTTGTTAGGAAGATTAAGTTATATGTATATTACTATGACTAGTGCCTCTTTGCATATAGTAAATATTTTTTAAGTGTTATCTATTATTGTTATTCTCAGGGGGAGAGGTCTGAGATGAGCTTCAGGCAAAGGGACCAATCTTATGGGACCAGGCAGATTTTTCAAGGAAAATCTCTGTGCATAATAGGTGAAGCTGGGGAACTATGCTGGGGAATGAAAAATAAGAACTTGGGATTTAAGGTTCATAAAGAAATCATTTTTGGTATAGTGAAAAGAGGTAGCCTTGAGAGTCAAACCTGGCTCAGGATCCCCTTTTGAACACTCCTTATCTGTGTGGTATTGTGGATAAGTTATAAACTACCCTAAGTTCCTTCATGTATAAATATGGCGATAGCAACATTTACCTTTCAGGACTGATTAATGAGAAGACTAGAGATAAAACATATAAAGGCACAGCAAAGTGCCAAAAACAAAGTAGGATAAATATTCTTCCTGTTATTACTTTTATTATTAATAACAACAAAAATAATAATTATAGAGGCCAAGAGAAAGGGTTAAATTTCATCTAGACTTCTTCTTCTTATTTTTTTATTGTTGTTGTTCCTAGGGGTCAAGTCACAAAAGTATTTCACATTTTGTTGTAAGATATGTTCTGCATTAAAATAACCAAAATTCAATTTTTGAAAGTTGTTTTCGTGCTCACTTTAAAACTTGTGATGTTATACTATAAAAGGCCAATTTTCATTATACTATGTTTGACTTTATAATCATTTGAAAATAGATAAATATCTTAGATAATAACTATGATAAATTTTTGAGCTTCTGAATTCAGGAGATAAATTGCCATGTTAGTAAAAAGAACCAATTCTCTCAATATAATAAACATTTTTTTAACATGGACTTTCTTTACACTTTTGAGACTATATCCCCTTTTCCCCTACAATATAGGTTGCATTTTGTTTTGGTTTGTTTTCTTGTTTTGTTTTTAGTAGCAATTATAAACTGATATTTATCTATCCTAAAACACTGTGGGAATAACATGGTCTTAAAGACCTTCTCAGTGGATGGCAAAATTCAGAGAGAGATTGCTACGTGGATAACCACAGCACTGAAAAACACATCGTATAATAATTCAATTCTTACAGATCTCTCTTCTGTATCTCCCTCTTTTTTATTAATACAGTAGTCTCCCATTACCTGCGGTTTCACTTTCCACAGTTTCATATCTATGTATATATTAATAGTATGTATCTATTTTCACTCTTCTATTGTGTTTACACAATTATCCCTACTGTCTAAACACAATTCTTCTAGCTGTTCTGCACTACTGCTAAGTCTGTTTCTTCATCTTTAAGATGAAGTGGATCTCCAGTAGTCCCCGCTTACACATGGTTTCGGTTACCTGCAGTCAATTGTGGTCCAAAAATGTTTATTTCTGGAATTTTCCATTTCATATTAATTCATAAGCTTTAAATAATATGCTATTCTGTGCGGTGTGATGAAATCTTACATCACCTTGATCCATCCTGCTTAGGACATGAATCATCGCTTTGTCCAGTGTATGCATTCTGTATACACTACAGTCTGTTAGTCACTTAAGTAGCCATTATCAGATTGACTGTGGAGTTCTCACAGTGCTTGTGTTCAAGCCACCCTTACTTTACTTAACAATGGCCCTAAAGCTCAAGAGCAGTGATGCTGGCAATTCAGATACGCTAAAGTGAAGCCATAAAGTGCTTCCTTTAAGTGAAAAGGAGAAATTTCTCAACTTAAGGAAAGAAAAAAAATCATCTGGTGAGGTTGCTAAGATTGACAATAAGAACTTATCTTCTATCTATGAAATTGTATGTGAAGAAAGAAAAAGAAATTTGTGCTGGTTTTACTGTCAGATTTCAAACTATTAATATAAAAGTTACAACTATGGTGTGTGATAAGTGCTAAGTTAAAATGGAAAACGCATTAAATTTGTGGGTGGAAGACACGAACAGAAAGCATGTTCCAACTGATGGCAATATGTTGCACCAGAAAGCACTGAGATCTCCTGAAACAAGTGTTCTATTTTATTATTAAAAATCTCCAAAGGCCAGGCATGGTGGCTCACACCTGTAATCCTAACACTTTGCAAGGCCAAGACAGGATGATTGCTTGAAGCCAGGAGTTCAAGACGAGCCTGAGCAAGAGTGAGACCCCATCTCTACAAAAAATAAAAAAATTAGCTGGGTGTGGTAGCATTCAGTCCCAGCTACCTTGAATCTAGGAGTTTGTGGTTG
Source organism: Lepilemur ruficaudatus (assembly GCA_963574885.1). Classification (NCBI taxonomy): domain Eukaryota; kingdom Metazoa; phylum Chordata; class Mammalia; order Primates; family Lepilemuridae; genus Lepilemur; species Lepilemur ruficaudatus. The sequence goes on along the minus strand of CAUYRT010021320.1, from coordinate 4,092 downwards.
CTGTGAGCTATGTGGATGTCACTGCACCCTAGTCTGGGTGACAGAGCAAGACCTTGTCTCAAAAAAAAAAAAAAAAAAAACAAAAAAACCCCAAACTCTCCATGAGGCTGAAGTGGGAGGATCACTTGAGGCCAGGAGTTCTAGACCAGCCTAGGTAACATAGCAAGACCCTGTTTCTTAAGGGGAAAAAAAAAAAACTTAGCCAGGCAGGGTAGCATGAGCACCTGTAGTCCTAGCTACTCATGAAGGCTGAGGTAGGAGGACCGCTTCAGCCCAGACATCTGCGGCTGCAGTGTGATTGTGCCACTGCACTCTAGCCTGGGCGAGAGAGCAAGAACTCTGTTTCTAAAAATATATAAATAAACAAATAAATGATTGTTCTGTTTTATTATTATTGTTACAAATCTCTTATTGTCCTAATTTATAAATTAAACTTTACCATGGGTGTGTATGTATAGGAAAAACATAGTATACATAGCGGTTGGTGGTTTCAGGCATCCACCAAGGGTCTTAAAACATACCACCTGAGGATAAGGGGGGACCATTGCACATCAAAGTAGAGGACTGATGATTAAGTGAACCATAAGAAGTAAGGGATGCAATGAACACCATGGGGTAACACAGTGTTAATAAAGGTCTATCATTTGAAAATGTCGTATTTGTTTGTCACTCGTCTAAAGATTGCCCTTTTTTATCTGAATTACAAATATTTGAGAGTTGAGTTTACATCTGTTCTAAATGAGACTGAAAGGTTACAAACAAGTAACACAACTCAGATTTCCAGCTTTTCAATTGCACACCTAATTCAAGATAACCGATTAGCTTGTGTTAGGCCAAATTGTTTTTCTAAACCCTCATTCCTATGCTATACATATGCTTGTTCGTTAAGCATGGGTCAGCAGCAATTTACATCTGTTCTTTTTCATCTCTTCAGATTCTCAAGTTACTTCTCTATTTAATTCACTCTACTTGCTTCTTGTTTAACTGTGAATTACATTTAAATTTTAGGGTAAGATATTTAAGTGCTTTACGTCTCCCATTAGATTTGCATGGTTCAATTTGGGTTGGTGTCCCTGATTTTTCTTGGTGGTTGGTTTTTTGTTTGCTTGTTTTGCCTCTTTGTCAATAGCATCAACTACATGGACAGTAGTTTCCAGTTTTCAAAGTTTCCCAGACTATCCATTGTTAGTAGGGTTCTCCTCTTCCAGAATTAAGACTATTAAGTCTCCTAGCTCCAAGAGCCTAGGGAAAAAATAATGTCTTCTTATGACTTCTATGACCTTTTCAGGTAAGATTCAATTTTCTCCAGTTATTTTTTGAACTGTTCTCCTTTCCCTGTTTTTCCCCATCGTCATAGGTATTTTCTCCTGAATTTGAAGTACTTCATATAGACTGCTTTTTATAAAGTATCCATTTTGAATTATTCCACTGCTGAGAATAGTGAAAAGAAATTATAAATACCCTTACCAAGAAAGTGTCCAAATAAAACTATCTGTCTCTAAACAACAAAATGTTAAAGCAATAGTTTTAAATGAGAAACTGACACAGAGAAATGAAAGATAACTTCTAAACTTTGAGATGGAACAGCTAGC
>CAUYRT010021317.1:0-30371 GCA_963574885.1 Lepilemur ruficaudatus | reverse complement strand
GTAAACCCATGTCTGAGCAACGTGGTGGGCACTGTGGAGCAGTGGGATATGTTTGAAAAGTAGTTGGGGAGCGGAACTAGGGGTCTCAATAGGGGGAAGGAATTCCTCTAAAACTGATTTATGTGATTAACTGTACACCTCAGTAAATTCACTGAAAATCATTTAATTGTACACTTAAAATGGAGTGTTGGTTGTATGTAGGTACAGTTAGAGCACTATGTATGTACTCTCTGGACTACTTTGACAGAGTAGGTTTTTGAACGTAACAAGATAAGTCAACTTGAGTGGTAATATATTTTGGGAAATCAGCTGACTACAAATTGTGACTGTAAACATTGTACTGTAAATGTTTTGTAGTTTTCCCCAAATAAAATTTTTGGAAAAAAAAATAAGCATTCCATTGAAACTGTAGATCACTTTTAGTAGTATAGATATTTTAACGGTGTTGATTCTGCTGATCCATGAGCATGGTATGGTTTTCCACCTGTTTATGTCCTTTGCTATTTCCTTTCTCAGTGTTTCATAGTTCTCCCTCTAGAGGACTTTTACCTCCTTAGTTAAATATATTCCTAGGATTTTATTTTCTCTGTTGTTATTGTGAAAGATATTGAGTCTTTCATTTAGTTCTCAGTTTGACTGTTGTTGGCATATAGGAATGCTATGGATTTGTGTACATTTATTTTGTAACATGTGACTTTTCTGAATTTATTTATCAATTTTGGTAGTCTCTTGGCAGAATCTTTGGGGTTTGCTAGGTATGAGATTATATTGTCAGCAAAAAGTGAAAGTTTTTCTTTTTTTCGCTCATTTGGATATCCTTAATTTCCTACTCTTCTCTGATTTCTCTGGCTAGGCCTTATGTTGAATAGAAGTGGTGATAATGGGCAACCTCTGGTTCCGGTTCTAAGTGGAAATGCTTTCAATTTTTCCCCATTCAATATGATGTTGGCTGTGGGTTTGTTATATGTGGCTTTTACCACTTTGAGGTAAGACCCATCTATGGCTATTTTATTAAGCATTCTTATCATAAAAGGGTGCTGAATTGTGTTGAATGCTTTTCCTGTGTCTATTGAGAAGATCATATGGTCTTTGTTTTTACTTCTATTTATGCAGTAAATTACATTTACATATTTGAACCATCCCTGCATCTCTCGGATGAAGCTCACTTTGTGGTGATGCAGTCCTTTCTTTTCTGCTTTTGGTTAATCTAGCGAGAGGCCTGTCAATTTTGATTACCTTTTCAAAGAACCAATTTTTGTTTTGTTAATCTTCTGTATAGTTCTTTTATTATAAATTTCTTTTAGCTCAGCTCTGATCTTGGTTATTTGCTCTCTTCTGTTGGGTTTGGTTTGCTCATTCTTTCTCAGCTCATTGAAATGATTCATTAGATTGTTAATTTGTGATCTTTCTGTCTTTTGGATGTAGGCATTTATTGCTATGAATTTTCCTCTGAGGACTGCTTTAGCTGTACCTCCCAGATTTTGATAACTTGTGCTCCCTTTATCATTTAGTTCAAAGAATCTTTTGATTTCCATCTTAATTTCCTCCTTGACTGGCTATTGTTCAGCAGTAGGTTGTTTCATTTCCATGACTTTGTGTTGAGATGAGTGCTATCCATTGTAAACTCACAATGTATAGCAGATTTAAACCTGCATCAAACCATAGGAATTCTAGAAGAAAATGTTGGAAAAACTCTTATAGACATCATCCAAGGCAAAGAATTTATGAAGACCCCAAAAGCAAACACAACAACAACAAAAATAAATAAATAGGACCTAAGCTACAGAATGGGAGAAAATATTTACATGCTATACATCTAATAAAGGGCTGATAACTAGAATCTATAAGGAACTCAAGCAAATCAGCAAGAAAAAATCAAACAACCCCATTAAAAAGTGGGCAAAAGACATGAACAAAAACTTTTCAAAAGAAGATAGACTAATGGCCAACAAACATATAAAAAATGTTCAACATCTCTAATCATCAGGAAAATGCAAATCAAAACCACAATGAGATATCACTTAACTTCAGTGAGATCAGCTTTTATCAAAAAGTTCCAAAACAAAAAATGCTGTCATGGCTGCAGAGAGATAATAACATTAATATACTCTTGGTGGGACTGCAAACTAGTACAACCTCTATGGAAAGTAGTATGAAGATACCTCAAAGAACTAAAAGTAGAACTACCATTTGATCCAGCAATCCCACTATTGGGTATCTACTCAAAGGAAAAAAAGTCATCCTATAAAAAATACACCTGCACTTGAATGTTTATAGCAGCACAGTTCACAATTGCAAAGATGTGGAGACAACCCAAGTGCCAATGAATACATAAGTGGATTAAAAATAAATGTGGTATGTGTATACCATAGAGTACTACTCAGCTATAAAAAATGGTGAACTCTTGTATTAACCTGGATGAACCTGGAGACATTCCTCTAAGTGAAATATCACAAGAATTGAAAAACAAACACCATATATATTTACCATTAAATTGGTTCTAATCAATCAACACTTATGTGCACATATGGAAATAATATTCATCAGAAATCAAGCAGTTAGGAAGGGGGAGAATGGGATGGGTAAATTCACAGCTAACAGGTACAATGCACACTATCTGGGGGATGGGCACACTTATAAATTTGACTCAAACTGTGCTAAAGCAATTTAACCAAAACATTTGTACTTCCATAATATTCCAAAATTTAAAAAAGAAAGAAAAGGAGACAATATTAATAATGGATCTGGGGCAAGATGTACAAACTGTGACTATCCTGGACAAAACAGAACATATGGTTACTTTATCCATAACTCAAATACTCATCTCCATGGTCCAGTTCATCTCTTATCCTGTATCAAGTTCTCTGAGAAATCAAAATGGTAATTTAAAATTTGCATAGTCGGCATAAACTTAGAGGCAAAGGAGAGAGATAGTTCTGGCAATAGATAAATATATTCTAGTGGGGAAGGCACAATACATCAGAATCTATTTGTTGATGGTACTATAAGAATGTCCCTCAGGCCCGGTGTGTCACCCTCTTTGAACATATTTTTTACTCCTCCTTTCTAGGTCCAGCTTCCCCTATTTATTCAGGTTGGATACAATGCAATTGATCACATTTCCAATTTTTAGGTTACAAAAACATTTCAAACTTACCTTCCTGAAGAGGTACTCTAGTCATCTGGACTTAAGTATTTTCCAAATCTTCTCGGCCACATTCACATCAACCATATCTTAGTTTACATCTACAGGTGTTTATTTTCATCTATTAAGTTTCAGAAATAAAACTACCTTTTGAAATAGAGCCAGAGAGAAGAAAATCCTTTAGTGTTCAGACTTCATCTTTGTGTACTGGTAAAAATCTAGCTCTGCAATGATTTATACAAGATTATATTAAAGCTATATATTTATTGCTAAAATAAAACATTAAATGAGATCAAAGAGTTTGTATGGCAATTCAGGATAAAGTAATTATCAGCAAATTTACTTCAAGCTTAGAAGGTGATAAGTAAAGAAGATGCATGACAACTGGTTAAAAAAACTGAACCTATAATTAAAGGAAGTAAAGCTTTGACTTCTATGAGATGTAGAAGAGAATGACAGGCTTAATCAAAACTTAGTTTAGATACCAAAAGCAAGCAACCCGCAAGCATGTGCTAATATGAGGAATCTTCAAAAAGTCCATGGAAAATGCGTATTATGAAAAAACTGTGCAGGGATTTCAAATTTTTTTTCACTAAAAGAAGCTCATACTTACTTGTTATAAGATGTCTGAACAGGATGTAGTTTGAGAAGGATGAACAGGATGTAGTTTGTAGAAGGTTAAGACATCTGTTTGAAAAGAGCCCCTATTGAAGCAACATGAATTCTGCTAAAATTGAAGCAAGAACAAACATCAAATTTACGGTGAAGCTTGGGTGGGAGAATGTTGGCATTATTGATGCTTTACAAAAAGTGTATGGGGACAATGCAGAGTTTTCAATGGAAATTTTAAACAAGTGGAATCAAGGTCCTGAAGCAATTCTTCAACTAACTGTAAAAGGAGATGAAACATGGCTTTACCAGTATGATCCTGAAGACAAAGAATAATTAAAGCAATGGCTACCAAGAGGTGGAAGTGGTTCAGTGAAAGCAAAAGCAGACCAGTCAAGAGGAAAGGTCATGGCAACAGGCTTTTGGGATGTTAGAGGCATTTCACTTGTTGACTTTCTGGAAGGCCAAAAAATGATAACACCTGCTTCTTATGAATGAGCATGTTTTGAGAAAGTTAGCTAAAACTTTAGCAGAAAAACACCCAGGAAACCTTCACCAGAAAGTCATTCTCTGCCACAACAATGCTCTTGCTCATTGCTCTCATCAAACAAGGGCAATTTTGTGAAATTTTAGATGGAAAATCATTAGGCATGTACCTTACAATCCCAATTTGGCTCCTTCTGACTTCTTTTTCTTTCCAAATCTTAAAAAAAAATCTTTAAATAGTACCCATTTTTCTTCAATTAATAATATAAAAAAGATGGTATTGACATGGTTAAATTCCTGGGACCCTCAGTTATTTAGGGTGGAATAAATGGCTGGCATCTCACTTACAAAAGTGTCTTGAACTTGATGAAACTTATTTTGAGAAATAAAATTTATATTTTCTATTTTACCTTTTAATTCCATTTTTCCATGAACTTTTTGAAGTCCCCTTGTAAGTGCATCAGTAAAATAGTAAAGGTCAAATCAAATGCAATTAAATAAACAGCAAATATAAGCCATTCTGGGAAAGTGTCAAAATAATAGAAGAGCAAATATTGCCTAAGAAACATTGAGAATACGAAGAATGCAGTGGAATTTGCTGACACAGTAGAACATTTTCCAAATGTATTCAGAGGAAAGGAAAATGGAGTGTTTTCTTGGTCAGAAATACTAAAGCTTGAATAGAAAGTACAGTGACTCATTTCAGTGATCAGAGAGTTTGAACACACACTGACTGTGCTTTATCCAAGTAAATCATTTTAAGAAGCTAGTTTTGTAAGGCAATGCTTCTATTCCATTAGATCTTGACTCTAAAATGAATACTAAATGAATGTTTGTGATCCTAAAGACTAAAAGAGAAGTAAAATCAGATTGTATAAGATCAACAATAAAAATTCCAAGACAGAGGAGGAGTAAATTTAAATTGTTGAATGATAAAATTAAACATAGACAATGAGAAGTGAGAAATAAAGTTGACAAAGAGGCTTTGGGAGAATCTAAATATCTACACTTCCACTCTACCATAATCAACACTGTGAGATGGTAAAACAAAAGCCCTCACCAATGCATGCTGCCCATTTGGGCTGCTAGAACAAAGTGCCTTAGACTAGGTAATTTAAAAGCAACAGAAATTTATTGCTCATACTTCTGGAGGCTGGGAAGCCCAAGATCAAGACACAAGCAGATTCAGTACCAGGAGAGCATTCACTCTCTGTCTCAAAGAGGACACCTTCATGCTGCATCTTCACATGGAGGATGGAGCAAATAAACTCCCTCAAGGCTCTTTTATAAGGGCTCTAATACCATTCATGGGGGCTCCCAAAGGCCCCTCCTTTTAATACTATTGTATTGAAGATTAGTTTTCAACATATGAACTTTGTGGGAATACAAATATTCAGACCATTGCACCTGCCTTTCTTCATTGCACCTGCCTTTCTTGATAGGCCTTTGCACCTCTTCTGTGTCCTATAATCCCTCTATTCAGAAGGAGTGGGCTCAGTGTCTTTCCTTCCTTCTGTCTTGGAGAACTCATGTCTTGGCCTTCATACAACAAAAGTATCTTCTTAAGCTCATGGAAGAAATATTAATACAAAGATCTGAGCCTGTTTTAGTCAAAATAGAATTGAGTTATGATGTGATGATGAGCAACCCCCAAATCTTGGGAGATTAACACATGAAGTTTATTTTCTGAACACAAAGTTTATTGTAGATTAGATGAGCCATCAGTGCAATTGTCTTCCATGAGATGACCCAGGAATGCAGGCTGCTTCAATCTTGTAGCTCCATCATTTTAATGCACCACTCTAGGCTCACCACTGAAAGGAAACATTGAATGGCAGAATTTCATTGTCAGTCCAGAAGAGACACTCATTACTTCATCTCATGGTTCATTAGCCAATAGGAGATGCACGGCCTCATTAACTTCAAGAAGCTCAATAGGGTATTGGTGAACACTAGAAATATCTACTATGAACTTTCCATGTTGGGTCATTGATAAGCTAAAGGAATTTATAAAAATTTCTCCCTCTCCCCAAAGCCTGATTTTCCTAGGGATGCTATTGTTTTCCTAGGCATGCAAATAAAAATTTAATTTGATTCCTGATGCTGAGAAATGATAAGAGTTCTCCTGGTGAGTGTATCTGTTCTTCCTTTGAAACACTGAAACACAGTGCTCTGATAGGCAGGAAATATTTAAACCCTAGTTGTATAATGTGCAAATACATGAAATGTTTCAAAAATATGATCTCATTTCACAATGATACTAAAATACAGCATTAAGTCCAGGTACAATGGCTTAAGCCTGTAATCCTAGCACTTTGGGAGGCCGAGGCAGGAGGATTGCTCGAGGCCAGGAGTTCAAGACCAGCCTGAACAAAATAACAAGGTCCTATCTCTACAAAAAAAAAAAATTAGCCAGTGTGGCAGAGCATCCTCGTAGTCCCAGCTACTGAGGAGACTGAGGCAGGAGGATTGCTCAAGCCCAGGAGTTTGAGTTTGCAGTGAACTATGATGATGGCACTGTTCTCTAACCCGGGTGACAAAGTGAGACCCTGTCTCAAAAATAAATAAATAAATAAATAAAATAAAACATTAGGATTTTGTAATACTTGGTAAATGATGTTCATTCTGGAGCAGAAAAAAAGGGGCAAAACTAGCCGAGTTTAGTAAAAAAAAAAAAAAATCATTTACCTTCCTAATTGCAAAGTAAAAGAAATCCTAATATATAGATAATATGTAAGCAAATGAAATCCTCTTCCATCCCTGTTGAAAAAATTCATTCAGTGAGTAACTATGAATTAAAAATCAAAAACAGCTGGTATCTAAGTATAGCATTCTCAATATGGGCTTTTGGGTTGACTGTTTCTAAATATGTGATACCCTTTGAAGAAGTCAACGTAATCTCTTTCTTGAAAACGCATTATTTAGAAACAAGTGGGTGGTAAACTTCTAAAATATAGGTTAGAAAGCTTAATATAAACAGTGATGTTTAGAGTATTTGATAAAGGCTCAGGCAAGCACTGTTAATATGTAAAGCAGTTTGTACACAATGAACCTCCGTAAGACACAATGTTCACAGATTTACCTGTGAAACCACACACTTCACCCTCTCAAATATTTATCCTACCAAACTTAATTGGACCAAAGCAGATAAAACTGTTCAAGCATGGGAACCAGTAATTGTTTGTAATTCATAAAGAGGATTATGCACATGCAACACTTCCAGAGAAACTACCTGTCTGAAAAGGAACACAGTCACAACAAAATGTTCTACAAATATGCACTTTTTAATAGTCTACTTACCTATAGGAATAATGCAAGCATCAGTTCCCTGAAGAAGTGGTAATGAGACTTCTTGTCCATACCCATCAGTATAGTACAAAATTTCAGGGGTTGAACTCCAGCTCTAAACTCATACAGCAAGTATCAGATTTCATTTCTAAAGCTTAGTTTTCATGCCAGCCAATTAAATCAGTTAGAGTCATCTATGCCCTATTAAAGTTGGAACAAGACCTATTTCTAGGCCTTCCACACTGACAAATTTCCCAAAGGGATCCATTGGAATAATTGTTGAAATTGTCTTTCGTGATATCATGATTTATAATAAGAAATATACATATATATATGTCTTTATACCTGGTTCCTGGCACAGAACTCCTAAACAATCAGCAGTGAACTTCTATAAAATAGGAGTGCTAAGTGCTTCTTTTGATATTTGGTCTTTGACCCCAGTTCCTGACAGAACTCCTAATCTTTTGAAATCTCCTGGATGATAGTACTATCTTTTGCATTAATGAGGAGACTCTTATTCTTGGGCAAGGGCTAGACACCAAGACGACCAAGCCATGCTTAGAAACTTGAAACTTTCAGCTCGACCTGCCCCCATTCCTCTGAGAAGGGGAGAGAGGCTGGAAATTGAGTTAATAATCAATCATGCCTCATGAGGAAGCCTCCATAAAAATCCCTCATCTATGAGGTTTGGAAAGCTTCTAAGTTAAAGAACACATCCATGTGCCAGGAGGGTAATGCACCTCAGTTCTATGAGGACAGAAGCTTCTGTGTTTGGGACCCTTCTGAACCTTACCCTATGTTACCTCTTCATCTGTCTATTCATATGGATTCTTGGTAATATCCTTTGCAATAAATGGGTAAGCATAAAAAGTGTTTTTCTGAGTTCTTTGAGATGCTCTAGTAAATTATTGAACTTAAGAAGGGGGTCATGGGAGCCTCTGATTTGTAGTCAAGTCAGACAGAAGTTGTGGGTAACCTGGGAACCTACTACTTGCAATTGGCATCTGAAGATGGGAACAGTATTGCAGGACTGAGCCCTTAATCTGTGGGGTCTGCACTAACTTTGGTTAATTTCAGTAGTAAACTGAATTGTAGGATGCACAGCTGGTGTCAGAAAGTTTGTTAGTGTGAGAAACTCCCACGCATTTTGGTAACCAGAAGTGTTGTGAGAATATAGAGGAGGAAAAACAGTTTGTTTTTCCTATAAACAGCCTTCCACTGTGTGCATCAACACAAGCCTGAGATCCAAACAACAGAGCAAACTGTGTATATATGAGATTAATCCATTCATGAATTCATCTAGTAAATTTTAACTGGACATTTACTAAATACCAGGTATTGTTTATGGGCACCTGCTGGACTCAAGACTAATGGCCAGACCAGTGCTGGTCACAAAACAATAATGTGTACCTTATATAGTAAGCAAATGAGAGTAAATAAGTTATTGCTCAATGCCAGTTAATTGGTTAGCTGGCAGACTTCTCTGGAGGAGTAAGAATAGAAATGCTATAAAAAATAAACAATCAATTTTGCCATTCAGAGAAATGGACAGTGGAATATTTTGTATGTGGCTGACATGAAGCCATCTGGGAGCATTTATTCATACAGAGAAACTAATGATATCACTAAAACACCATGACAAGAAATTTCTTCAATACGTACAATGAGGCTTTAAGTAAATAAACCATGAAAACACCACATTTAAGAATAATAGAAAATGCCACAAACTTGAAATGCTTTGGTAGACACTGTGAATTTAGGAGGAGGCTTTAGGAGAATTCACAATGGCAGTGAACACTGATGCATTCACTACACATCTGCAGGGACTTCATTCTTCAAGACAGAAAAATATGCTTCCCACCAGTTGTGACTCTATTATTTCACCATTAACTCTAGAATTTATATGAGTGCAGGATCATTGCCCAGATCCAACACAGAGTTGACACTATTCCAAACCCACAAGCAATTCTAAGGCCACTATGGGGACTTTAAGATCCTGGAAATTATCCTTAATTGGTTTCCTTTTGTCATCAGTGGACAATAGATGGTAAAAAGGTAACATTTATACCTGTCAGGGACAACCCACCAGGGATCAGGCTTCCTTAGAGTCAGCACTCAGAAAGACACTCCTTCTGAGGAGTTAAAAACTATAATTTGGTTGGAAGAAGGATATGCATTCATCTCGAGGTCAACCTGCATGTTTTACAGATTTGTGTATTAATTTGGTTCACAAATACACAGTTTCTTTTCCCCCATCATCGTCCTGAAGTGACCTTCACCAAATTCTGGGTGGGGATTGAGTTTCTCTTCACTTCTTTTCTACAAGATTGCTTCCTCAGTGAATACTTATTTTCTGACTAGGGAATTTAAGTTTTCCACTCAGAGATATTGCACAGAAATGGGTCTTGTGTCTGTACCACAGTCTGCTCTTCTGAGTTTGGCTATAAACAAATATTCTCTAAAAATCAGGACAAAAGGACAGAAGGAATGAGTCAAATATCCAGCTGTCCCAGGACTACTGAAAAAGAATCATCTCAAACATAAGCACCATATGAAACCTGTGAAATGACTACTGTTTTCCAACTTCATTCTTGTTCATATTCTGGGTTTTTTAACCCTCCAAATCCAATTAACCTTCTTTACAAATTAAAGAGGTATCTTATGAGCATTCAAACCTTTTTTTTCCTTCTTCTCTTCTCCAACCTGGGAGGTAAGCTGGGCTAACCAGAACCTTCATAAATCTGATGGCCACTGGAACTTTAATAAACATGCATGCCTTGATGACCTCAAGTAGGGAAGAAGAGGGCTTTAACTGGCTTCCGGTTGCCATCAGAAAAATTTGTCATTTACAAGCAGTTCTAATTGTGCTTAGGAAGTGATATGTGACTGATCTGTCACTAATCAAAGGTTTTGCTTCAAAATCACAGAGTTCAATTAATGTTATGGGGTAGAATGAGAAAAGGAAAAATATAACTGTCCCATCTCACCACTCTGAGACATGTCAAAAGATGGGCATGTCTGCCTCTCTGTTTGTCTCATTTAGAATAATTTCTACAAATCTTTTCTTGCCCTGTTTTCCCTGATCACTTCTGAAATGTGGTGTTCAGTATGCCTGGGAAAAGACATCTATTTTTCAATTTCTCATTCTAATGCATAAACATGCTTGTTAGATATTCTGTTCATTTTTATAAGATTTTGATGATATTCAGGTTAACTTCTTAACATGTTTTTATGATATTTCAATGACTGAGATGGATGTCAGTATGGCTAAGAAAATTCAGGGTAAGAGCAGCAAGTTAAGCTAAGATCAAAGGCTAAATTGTACATGTCTTGGTTAATGTTTAGCTGACAAAGGGAGTACAGATCCCACTCTTTCTAAGGAATAGAAAATGTCCAGTCTCTTGTGTGTATTTTTAAATAATCTAATATGCTTGAGGTTTATTTTTTCTTAGTAATCATGTTCCTATCTCAGTCTGGGATTTGGTACCTAAATGACAATCTTTGAGAAAATTATAAGGTGAACCACTAGGATAAAGATAGAGGATAACCAGAGATTTCATTACTGATTGTCACCAATATCACAAAGGTTAAATATGACCAAGGTTCTAATGGATGTCTAGACCATCTATCAATTTTTCCAAATCCAATAATGTGGATGGAACACTGGTTTCTGCCATCTACTAACCAAGCCCGACCCTGCTTAGCTTCCAAGATCAGATGCATTCAGGGTGGTATGGCCGCAGATGGAACACTGATTTCTAAATGCAGATGGTATGGTTGTTGCTGTGCATGCTCTGATCACATCTGGATTCTAAGGAGGAAAGCTTGGGACGTAGGGTTAGAATTTAAGTGATTGTGTCCACTCTAAATACTGGTCCCTTCATTTTCTGTGACTGAAACTAGCAACTTTGTGCCACCATTAGAATCTCATTTAGCTTATGCTTCTCCTTCTTCCTCCCTTCCTCCATCACTGTGTCCTAAAGCAACTTATTTTCCTACTGGAGCATTTTTCACTGATACAGTGGATATAATTTGGGAGCCTTTGATGAAAAAATCATTAACTTCATTTTGGTTCATTTGTTTTCCAAGTCAAAGAATCCCAAAGAGAACTGCTATGAAAAATAAGAGCATCTTAATTGACTACCCTGAAGCTATGCATTTCAGACTTCATAGTCAAAAAGGCTGGACTATTCCTTGAGGTTGGACTCATTCAAAAACTCAACTACTATCTAAGGTTGGAGTTCTCTCAGCTTGCACCAAGGTCTACCCTTCCTCTCTACTCTAATTCTCTTCCTTTGAGCATTGACCCTCCCTTTGCAGTTTAGAACCCTATTCTGTGCACAGAACAGAAGATTTCAAGCCTCTTTTTAAAATATTCTTAAGCAATCTTATTTCCTTGAGATTTACTTTTTCTTAGAAACTTTTAGCTTACTAAATATGGGTCAAAGAAGAGTCTACCTGAATAAATAGTATTTTGCCAATTGCATAATTAGCACATGGCATCTTCTTCATTGGGTTCAAACACTGGCTGCACCATTTGCTAGCTGTGTGACCTCTTGCAAGTTACTGAACTTTGTTTGCTTATTTATATAATGAGGATAAAAACACTGATATCTACCTCATTGTATTGCTGTAAGTATTATTTTTTTAAATTGTGTTTATGTCTTTATTATAGTTTGTATTTTTCAGTTTAAAATTAGAGCACTTTTGAAAAATATCTTCCATATCTTTTTATTCTTTTTGGTTTTATTTTAAATGGTATGGCTTTCTTAATTATATTTTTAGAATATTCATAGCAACTGTGCAGAAATATAATTGATATTTGTATATTTTTGTTTATCTATTTTTCATTTTTTATTTTGTTGAAGGATTAAATGAGCTTAACTTGAAAGTATTTAAAATGGTGACTGGCATATAGCTAACTCAATATGTGTTATTGTTATTACTATTAGTAATAGGATTATTATAATTTCTAATACTTTCAAAGTAAAAGTAGGCTTTCAATGGACTAGCTTTTTGCATTAACATAAACTATGAATATAGGCTGCCTACCCACATGAAAAATAAAATATGCACTGACATTTTAATTTGTGTTCTACATTTCTTATAAAATTAAGAATATGCAAGAGGAGTTTTCAAAAGCCAAATCTTAAGAAATGGGACATGGGACACTTGTGTTTACAAGAAAAAAATGATGACAGATTAGTTATAAAAATTTACATACAAAAAGGCTTAGTGTAATTACCAAATGCTTGGAATTGCATAAAATAAGAGGAAAAGCCATATAAGTTATTTATGCAGAGTTTAGTGTCTGTGTGTGTGTGTGTGTGTGTGTGTGTGTGTGTGTATTGGATACATGTAAGTTAAACATAGTTCAATAACTACTGTCGGGTATTTTTATATTTAACAACTCTGTGTGATCTTTGGTTATAGATACATAATTTAAGGCCCAAATAGGCTAAGTATCTAAACAGAAGTCTTCAGAATCTAGTATTCTTTATGCTAACTGAAGCCCAGGACTCTTTCCACTCTATAGTAACTGCAACTGTACTAGTGAAACAAGATAGATCAGAACAAGATAGACATGGTCCCTGCTCTCTCAAAACTTCCAATTTAACAAATTTGAAAATTAGAAGCGTTAAAAAGAATTAAAAGGAGAACTGCTAGGTAGCTGCAGGCAATGGTAGTCACCAACCTGCCAGTCTTCCACTATATCTTCCTAAAACAATATCAAATAACAAGATGGTAAATGTCAATTTCTACAAAAACCAAACCCTCAGCACAACTTGAAGACATAGAATGCCAAAACTTCAAAGTAATTGTAGGTAAATAAAAACTTAAAATCACCAAATCCCAGTGTAATCTCCCATGCTGCCACAACCCCACCCTTTCCAGCCACAAGGCAAAAGGAGAAAAATATGGGGAAAACAGAAAAGGAAGCTAAGGAGGGGCCTACAATTGATTCAAGATCAGATTCAGAAAGATTAAGTCTACCCTAACTCTGAATATTTTAAAAAAGCATCTGACTAGATCAGAGCCTGTATCACAGGGAAGGGATTTTAAAGTACCTATGTTTTAAAGGAGCAATCTTTGAAACATGTAGCTTCTGAAAGACAAAAAGCCAATGAAGAAGAAAGAAACTCCCCTTGGCAATTAGATGATGAAAGAAAAAGAAATTGAAAGAGAAAATGTAGGGTCCTACAGAACAAAATAGAATCATAAAACCAGAGGACAAATAGTCCTTTCCACCCCCACCTTAACAAATAAACAAATCTGTGTACAATGTCTAGATGTTATGTAAAAAGAAAGGGCATCACTAAACTAGGAATCTTGTGAAACATCCCAATGCCATAAAAATGAACAAAGTGAAATCAGCAAATCCATATAGAACTATGCTTAAAAAATCAGAAAACAAACTTTCACACAAATGAGGAAATTTCACACATATTGAGAAAAGTCTCTGTGAAAAACAACCACAAAGCAGAAGAAAACTGTAAGAATTAAATATAATTAACCACAGTTGAGGATATGAAAAACCACCTTGTAAGAAATTCAAAAACTAAGAAAAGAAATGGTCAAAAACTAGGGAGATATGAAAAAAGAGTTGTCTTAATTCAGGAAAGAAATAAAGAATCAATTACAAGGTACTCAAGGGACAATAAATTTAATAAGTGAAATTCAATAAAGCCTATAGAAAAAAGACAAGAAAAGAACCCAGATAATGAAAAGAAGACAAAGAAAGAAGTAAAACGGATCAGAGAGAAAGTAGTGAAAATGAATGACAGAAAAAGGAAGAATAATATTCATATCATTAGAGCCTGCCTACCACAGTCAGTTAAACCCATTCATAAATTGATTATAGCCTTGTGGAACATCCTGAACTAGATGCTCCCAGATAGTCCATGCTAGGATTCTTGTCCCTCAAAAACTGCAGGATAAAATGTCTATGGTTTTAAGCCCCTAAGTTTTGGGGTGATTTGCTACATAGCAATAGATAATGAGCACATATTTTGGTACCTGGAAGTCTTAGACTGCCATAACAAATAACTAAAAATGTGGGCATGGCATTGGAACTGGGCATGAATTTTGAAGACAGTGTTAGTAAATGTCTAAAGTGCTTCTAACACATTAAAATGTGGACTTTGAGGAAGACACTAATCAGGGCTTAAGGGAAAATGAGAAAAATGTTATTGGACTCTCAAAGGAAGGGAATTCTTACAGTGTAGTGGCAGAATGAATGTAGCTGTTACCTGCAGTTATGTGGAAAGTATAAAATATGCCTAATAATCACTGAGTGATTTAACTATGACTATTTCTAAGAAAAGCGTTGAAGGTGCCAACTGGTTTCTTCATGCTACTTATAATAAAATGCGAGAGGGGAGAGATAAATTGAGGGAAGGATAGTTTAATAACAAAAAAAACAGCACTTATGGCTTTGAAACTTCTCAGCCTCTCCAAATGGCGAATAATGTTAAAAACTACAATGTGGTATATATATATGCCATGGAGTTCTACTCAGCCACAAAAAAACAATGGTGATCCAGAACCTCTTGTATTATCCTAGCTGGAGCTGGAGCCCATTCTACTAAGTGAAATATCACAAGAATGGAAAAATAAGCACCACATGTACTCACCATCAAATTGGTTTCACTGCTCAATACTTAAGTGCACATATAGTAATAACATTCATTGGGTGTTGGGCAGGTGGGAGTGGGGAGGAGGGGATGGGTATATATACACCTAATGGGTGCAGTGCACACTGTCTGGGGGATGGACACGCTTAAAGCTCTGACTTGGGTGGGCCAAAGGCAATATATGTAACCTAAACATGTGTACCCCCATAATATGCTTAAATAAAAAAAATTAGTAAGAAAAAAAAAAGAAATGGCTTCTGAACAAAGATCAAATCCAGGGCACTTCCAGGAAAACACTATCTAACAATAAAGAGTGTAACTGTAAAATCACTTATTAAAACTTAAGAAATATCAAAAATTCTATTTAGATCCTCAAAGTTATATTCAGTCACACAAAAGGCTCTTTAAAGAGATCATGGGTACTTTTAAGCAGATTCTTTAAATCAAAAGCTTAAAGGTGTTGTCCCACACCCCTATGGGCTCCTGCACAAGGTAGAGAAAGATTTATCTTAAAGAGATTTTGTAGGTGTGGCTTTTCTCTAATGGAGTAAACCCCAATGAAATTTACAGGAGATTCAACATGTTATTGACTTTAGTGCTAATGTGATATTTTCATATAAATTTATGGAAGTATAAAAAAAAGTTATTGATAAAACTGTATCAGCAAAAACATTGCTAGCATGGACTAAAAGGGACAGAGAGAAAAAATAAAATAAAAAGAGGTTCTTGGATCTCCAAAATTTTACTAGTAAGTAGCAGACTGAGGAAACCACTCAGTTGCAAATGCTGACTCAGAGGGCTGAACCCAAAGCTAGGCATGTGGAACCAACCACCCAGGCCTAATCAAGGAACATGTAACATTTGCCTCACTAGATTTCAGAACTCCTATGGGTCAGTGATTCCTTTTTGCTTCCCATTTTCCCCCTTTTTAAATAGGAATATCTACAGTCTTTATTTTATGCCTGTCCCACAATTGTATGTTGGGTGTGCTGGTAGGAAGATAATTTGTCTCTATAGTATAACAGGTCTATAGACAAGAGGAACTACACCCAAGTAGCTACACCTGGGCCTGATTTAGATGGTGATATTCTGAACTTTGAGCTGGTATTGCAATGGTTATAAATTTTGAGGACCTTGAGAGTAGGTGAGTGTATTTTGTATGTGGTTGGGAAGTGCATCATTGAGAGCTAGAAGGTGGACTGTGGTAGGCAGCCTCTAAGCTGCTCCCAAAGATCCCAGCCTCCTGGTATTCAAGCCTTTGTGTAATTCCCTCCCCTTCAGTGTAGGCTGAACTTACTGATTAACACCTAATGAACAGCATATGGCAGAAGTGAAGAGTTGTCACTTCTAAGATTAGGTTACAAAAAGATTGTGGCTTCTGTCTTACTCTATCTCACTGTTTTGCTTACTTGTTCAGAGAGAAGCCAGATGCCGTATTGTGAGCTTCCCTGTAGAGAGGATCACATGGTAGGAAACTGAAATCTCTAGCCAACAAAAAGGAAGGCTTGACAACAACCTGAAGAGCTTGGGAGTGAATCCTCTAAGTGTTGAACCTTGAGATAATGGTAGCCTGGCCAACAAACTGATTGCAGCTCTGTGGAAAACCATGAGCCAGAAGATGTCAGCTAAGGAACTCTCTGATTTCTGACCTAGAGAAACTATACCATAATAAATATTTGTTGTTTTAAGCTGCTAAGTTGTGGAGTTATTTGTTTAGCAATAAATAATGATGTGGCACAAGAAATGCTACCTGAAAATATGGCATATTGGCATATTGAGTATTTTAAGCTGAAATAAATTAGGAAAAATACAGAAGCAGGAAGCTCTCTCTGACCTTCTCCCATCCCTTCTCTCTTAAAGTGGGCCATAAAAAGTGAAATCTCCCTTGCCCTTTCTTCCCTGAAGCAGGCTATAAAACCTAGGAAAGTTACTCTCTGACCTTCTCTCTCCCTCCTACATTGATGACTCTCATGGAACAAGTAGCTTACCCTACACCAAGAGGGAAGGGCTGTCACATAGGCCAAGAAGAATCTGAACAAATAGGCCTTGCTACGTTTCCCTAGTTTATTATTATTAGATCATACCCTTTTGTCTTCCAATTATACTTCTGCACAACTGTTCATAAAAATATAGTTTTCCCTGGGTCTTGGGGGTCTTCATTTTTGAAGGCTCCTGTGTCATGTAAAACTTATATTAAGTAAACTTTTTATGCTTTTCTCTTGTTAATCTGTATTTTTATAGGAGTCTCAGCCATGAATTTAGCAATGGGAAAGGAAAATATACTACTTTTTTCCCCTACAATAACTAATAAACTCATTTATTAAAAGAAAAATATTTTTAATTTTTTCACAAAACACAACCCAACTATATGCCATAGATGTGAGACATACCTACAATTAAGAAATTTAGAAAGGCAAAAATGAAGGAATGAAAAATGTATACTGAGCAAATGGAAACACAAGGACAGTAGGCATAGAGATGCAGAGATGCAGACATTAGCAAAGTTTAATATAAGTCCCAAAACATTAAATATGACAAGAAATGACATTTTTGTACTAAAATCCATAATATAAAATGAAGCTATAATGTGTGTGAACATTTACACATTAAATTTCACAGCATCCACATTTACAAAACAAAAACTATAAGATATTTAAGGAGATATATAGAAACACACTAATAATGAAAGATGTTACTACAGTACTCTCAGTGCAAGATAGATCAAATGAACAAAAAAATAAGGAAATACCTTACCTAAACAATGTAATTAATAAGGTAGATCTGATGAATGTATATAAGCCATACATCCTGATACAACTTCTGATCAAGCACCCATTGACACATTCACAAAATTTGATCATTTAGTCACAAGGAAAACATCAGTAATTTGCATTATGTAGAAATATTATAAATAACATATCTGATCAAAACACGATAAAACTGGGACTTACTAACAGAAACAAATAAGCAAACAAACAAATTAGTGCTTCTACCTGAAAATGAAAAATCATTCTCTTAAACAACTTCTGGGTGAAGAGGAAACACAGACTGAAATGACAGAATGTATAAGAATAAAGACAAAGACAATGAAAACAGTACATATCAGAATCTATGGGATATGTTTAAAGCAGTGATTACAGAAAAATTAATGTTTTTTTAAAAAAAAAAACTAGGAAAAGAACAAATAAACCAACAGAAAACACAAGGAAGGAAACAATAAAAGTAAAAGCAGAGGTTAAGAATAGGAGGAAACAATAGACTTCATTAATAAATCAAAATCACTTCATTAAAAAAACCAGAATCACCACTAGACAACTTGTCTAAGAAAAGAAGGGATAAAGCACAAATATACCAATTAAGAAATGACAAGAAGCAAATGACTGTTGAAACAGAAGACATTTTTCTCTATAGAAATGAATTGAAAATTAAGGTGAAATGGATAATTTCCTAGGGAAATATATATTACCAAAATATACCCAATTAAAATTAGAAAGCTTAAATAGACCAATTTCCATAGAAGAAATAGAATCATTGAAGAATAACCCCACAAAAAAAGAAAAAAGCCCAGATGTTTTCCCATGAGGATTCTACCAAACCCTTAAAGATAAGATAGTTCCAATGTTCTACATATTGTTTCAGAGCACAAAGAATAAAGGAAAGCTTGTTAATTACTTTTATGATGCAAAACCTGATAAAGTCAGTACAAGAATAAAAATAATGTACCATGACTGAGTGGAATTTATTCCAGGAATATGGGTCAATATTAAGAAATTCATTAGTATCATATGCCAGATTGATATGTTGACCAAAAAAAAAAAAAAAAAAACTACACATATGATTATTTCTACAGATGCTGAAAAAGCCATTGACAAGATTTAACAACCACTCATGGCAAAACTTCTCAATAAAATAAAACAAAAATTGAAGGATACTGTCTTAACTTTTATACACACACACATGTACATATTAATACCTTAGTTCTAAAACCAGTGTCTTATTTAATGGGAAAACACTCATATGAGAGCGAAGCAAACACACACAAAAAAATAGAGATCCTGAGAGACAGAACAATTTAAATTTCCCACTGTCCTTTAACCACTTTTGTAATTCAAAATTGCAAACTGAAGTTAAAGTTCTCTCGCCAGTGCCCTCTCCTACTTGGTGCCCAGTTTGAATAGCAGTTAGAGACAAATTCCTCAAGCTCTGCAGTGGATACTAATAACAGAGTGGCTCTTAATGTTGTCACTTATTTAAGTGCTGAGAGGAGCCATTTTGAGTCATTGTGAGATGAAGGAAAAAAGAAAAGAAAGCAGAAAGGGAGAAATAGAGGGTGAGAGAGGAAGAAAGGGAGAGAGAGCAAGCTAGTTGTGAGGATATCTGGCTATCAGGGGCAGAACAATCTGACCAGGACATGGGACAACGATAAACAGTAATGTCAGGTCACTTCACTTGAATAAAGGAACCCACTGTAGGCTTAAGCCAACTGGGATTTCACACAGTCTAGCAAGGTCCGCTTGCTTCTTGCAGCAAATAAACAAGCTGTCTGCAATAATGAGCTGTTCTGAGGCCTCTGCCAGGCAGTGTTGTCTAAAGCGAATCCCTGTGAATTTGGAAGAGTTGCTGGGGTTGATACCACTTCCCCTCCCTGTCTCTTTTTTCTTATCCCCAAAGCTAGAATTGGAGCATTTGAAGGAGAAAAACAATTAAATTGTACATCCCAATATTCTATCACGACAGAGAATATAGCACTGTTTTACAAGCAAAGGCCAGGTTATGGAGTGAGAGAAGTGAAAATGGGGCCGAGCTCATCACAGTGCATGATAAATCCTGAGCATTTCTCCCTCAGTAAGAGGTTCAGTGGATTACTCAAGGTCTTCTAGCTACCTGAACATGCAACTGTCAGGACTCACTCACTATATTATTTTTCACTTACCCCCTCCTTTAACAATCTTATAATATCTAATTCCTCACATCTACTTATTTTTGTTGCCACTAAAATATGAGTTTTAGAAAGCTGGAGGTTCTGTTTTTGACTCAGCTGCACAGGGGAGAAAAAGTAATATCTTTTCATCACTCGTCGCAAGGGTCATGACTGACACCCCTATAACAAAAGATAGATTAATTAGAGAACTTATTTAACAAAGTTTTACTTGACGTAGGAGCCTGCAGAAATGAAGACCCAAACACCCAGGGAAAACTGTATTTTTTACACTAAGTCTGATGAAAGAAACAAATGGTTGTGGAGAAACATGGTTAGACAAAAAGGAGTATGATCTAATGGTAACAAACTAGGGGGAACTCAGCAAGGCCTGTTTGTTCAGATTCTTTTCTGTGTCTCTATATGACATTCCTTACGGGACAGGACACCTGTCACAAAGGGTCTTTAGGGTAGAAGGGAGGAGATCAGAGACCCACCTTTCTAGGTTTTATGGCTTGCATGTAGGGAGAATTTTAGTTTCTATTACCTACCTCCAGGTAGACAGGGAGGTGGAAGAAAGGAGGGTGGGAGAAGGTGAGAGAGAGATTTCCAAGGGACAATTTTTGGGGGTAGAATTTTCTGAGCCCCAACAGTACAAATATACACCTGAAATAAGTCATAAAATAGTCATTTAACTAAAGCTTCCTCAAAATCTTTTATGTAATTAGTTGAACTGAAAATGAAAAGTGATCTAATTTTCTCCAAAGTGGACAGCATCTTAGAGCGATATGGTAGATCATCAAAAATGGTCATTACATGTCCTCTCCTGCTCTTTTGTACTGTAAATTTTCCACTTGTCCTGTCAAGAGATGGAGTCTTTTACCTTGAATTTGGACTGGTTTGTGACTTGCTTTGACTAACAGGAGTTGGTGGAAGTGACGCTGTGCCAATTGCAGGTTTAGACCTTAGGAGACCTTGCAACTTCTATGATTGGTCTCACTGAATGCTTCAATGAGACTGTCACAAAAGGAAGCTTATATTTCCTATTTGAGGATGAGAACCATGATTCTCCAGCTGATGATCAGAACCAAATGCTAGACATGTGAGTGGGGATCTTGGGCCTTGTAGCCTAGCTGATGCTCCAACTGACAGCAGTTGTATGAGTGACCTCAGGCAAAATCAGCAGAGAGATTTCTTTGCAAACCTACAGAATGAAGAGACATAATATTTTGATATTATTTAAAATCACTATATTTTGGGGTGGCTCATTATGCAGCAATAGATAGCAGACAGATAAAAGCAGAAATACTACTTGCCAGAGCCAGAGCATTTTTTTTCAGTATTTTTTTGTGACAAACAAGTGCAAGTTGTCCCTGTTCAGCTGAGTCTCATGGTGCTGGTAGGTGGAGTCATCTGTGATTCTGCAAACATAGTAACAGTGGTACAGTTTTTGTTCACTGGGAACAAATTATCTATTTTATTATCTAAATTTTGAACCCTTTAATATGCCTTCCTAAAAGTTATATGGTTGAGGGGGAAAAAATTATAAAAGAAAAACTAACAGAACATGACCTAAAACAACGGAGTGATTTTTCTCAACCTAAAAATCAGAAAAAGAAAACATCTAAGTATCGAACGAGACATTTTAGTTCAAATTCTGAGGAGGTGACATTTGAGCATGGACTTGAAGGCAGTGGAAGAGTTTTCTATGCATTCATCTGGAAGAACAGTGGACCAGGCAGAGGGAGTAGGAAGCCAGTGTAAAGGCCCCAGTGGGTGAATGCACATGTCATATCCATAGTGTGATTGCCTTTTCTGATATCCATTTATGGTGAGAATAGTGTAGAATAACACAATTGAAGACAAACTAAACTTTAAGAAATCCCTTATTTTCAGTATAAAGAGAGATAAAAAGGTGACTGATAGAAACGCAGCTTCTCTCTCATTTCCAATAAACAAATGTTAAACACTTAAAGATCATTGGATTTAAGTATTCAATAGTTCAGAATCTGGTTCTAATTTATGTCTTTGTCCGGCTCTAATCTCCACCCTCACAACCAAGCCAGGTCTCTGGGAGTCTAGCGCACGTCTCCTGTTCTCAACCCCTGCAAGTTCACAAGCAGGCACAATTAGTCAACATCACATGCAACTGGAATCTCAAATACCAATTTATTATGAGGTATCTGGGATTCGGGGTTTAATTTCGCGTATCCTGAAAAAATGTCCAGAGTGCTATATTGTCTTTCTAAGAAATAATATTTGCATGCTGTAATAAAAAATACAGTAGAACCCTAAATATGACTTCTTGTTCACTACTAGATATATATTTAGGACATTGTAAGAGGTTGATCTTCTAATATTTTTTTCTTTGGAAAAACGCATCAAATTAATTTCAATATCTAGATTCTTTTTAAAATTAGAGCTCTTTGACAATTTTTTGTAACTTAAAATTCATTATCAGAGGTGCAAAACATTATGTAATATTTTGCATTATACAATGCAAAAACATTAATAAGCTATTAAATACTGACAGTGAATGAAATTACTGGGCCATGTATTTATAAAAGCCATGTTTAATAGTAAGTTCCAGTTAATATTACTTAACTAAAACAAAATATTACTTACTAAAATAAAATACTACTTAACTAAAAGAAAAAAAATATCTTTTAGCTCTTTACTTCTAGTTTTAACACATTCTCATTTTGACATAATTTATCCTTTTCACCCAATTACTACTGTGCACACCACAATTTTTCCAAATTTTAAGCCTTCTTTACCACTTATAAAGTATGACCTAATTGTTACTCTTTGAGAGTTCTTTAAAAGAAATTTGAAATTTTAATTTTCACCTTGAACCTGTTTGATCAAAGTAGACTTCACTACCACATGAGTTAAAACAAAGAATGGAATAAAAAACCAAAAGTGGTATCTATATAATCAGAAAATTCTGTGATAGGACATTCTAACTATTTCATAGTTGTACTTAACACAAGAATAAACTGGTTCCAAGGTACTATATCATTTGGCATTTTTACTGCAACCTTTAAATAATAGTATCACTCTTCTCAACAACTCATCTGTACGAAAATGGTGTGTTTGTAACTACGAAAACTGTTATATCCAGTAGGTGGTATGCTACACAGTCAAGATAAGAGAATTCTTAATAAAATTAGCTTTAAGAACTACAGAATTCTGTAGAGGGTGGGACATGCTTGAAAAGTAGTTGGGGAGCTGAATTAGGGGTCTCAATAGGGGAAAGGAATTCCTCTAAAACTGATTTATGTGATCAACTGTACACCTCGGTAAATTCACTGAAAATCATTTAATTGTACACTTAAAATGGAGTAAAGGAATGATATGTAAAGTACACTTCAATAAAGAAAAAAAAAAGAACTACAGAATGTTTTGATAATTACCAGCCGTCTCAAAGTCTAAAATCAGAAAAATGCCAAAAATAGAAGTACTCATTGATTAATACTATTTTGCTTTAAGAAAGTCAGAAATGATTCTATTCCAAGAAATAAGCAACAATGATAACAGACGTGATTAATATTAATATACTGTATCTCGTTTAAACCAAAGCACACTTTTCACCTTAGAGAGGACAATTCTGACTTTTACATTCTTAATATCCTTTGCCCAGAACAAAACCCTATTTTAAACTATTATTTGAATAGAGTTAATAATCTAAAGTCATTTTTCTCCATGGGATGTTTTAATATTAGTTCATAAGCTACAAAATGGCCAATGACTAAGTCAGTTATAAAGAATTTGTATCATAATAAATGCTAATTCACAATAACTGTCAATAGATACTAACACACTTTTACACCCAACGCTAAAAGTTACTACATTATTGAGGTCAGAACTAATATGATTCTTCCATATGATCAGATTTCATTTATTAAATCAGACTGCCATGAAATTCAACAATGAAGCATTAATGGATCCTTTCAAAGCTACATAATTTTCCAAATGATTTTCTTTTGATTTCAGAACCTGTTAATTTCTTCAATATTATTTTATTCATTTTGCTTTTGCAATATTTTCTGGATGTTTTGTTTCTTCCTTGCTCCTTTTTCTTGTCCTCAATCATTTTGGTCAGTTTCCAGGATAGTAAAGTACTTGCTAGGAACAGTGTAGTGCAGGTCAACATGTAATAATTGTTATAAGGAAGCCATATGGGTCCTTTGCAGCTCAGTCCACAACAAAGTGAGCTCAAGCCTTTATATCAAACATTTTTGTAGTAGTTTTAGGAAAACTTATGCTTGAGTAGTGATGTCTAAATTTGTTTTCAGATTATTAGTGAGCCAATCACAATTTCAGACAATCCTTGGCTGTTTGTCGTCTTTAGTTCCACTTTAAATTCCTAAAGGGGCTGCTGGTCCATGGAAGCCACCTTCATCCCTACCCCTCGGCCTTGGCAAGCACCATGGCTCCTCGTCCTGGCCCGTGGGCCAGGCGGGGCCCAAAGAGCCCAGGGTCCCCGGGTATCCAGAGACTCCCTGCCAGACTTGTGCTGTCAGCAGGGCGGCTGCCTCGGCTACGCATGGGGACAAAATCACAGCAGCAGGGACCATCAGCCTCCCCTACATTGCACCAGGGGTTCGGGCTCCCACTTCCCTCTTCTAATATTTAACTAATGTTTTAATGTGTCTAGTAACTGAAATAATGGCTTTTAAAAAGAAATTAAATACTTTAGATCATTTCTTTTTATGAAAATATATTCTATGTTAAAGATTTCAAAGATATAGATGAGCAAAAATAAGACATATACAATTCTGCTTCTCAAACATACAGTTTCCCCTTTATATCATTCCATTATTGAGCATATATTTATCAATAAATATATGATAAAGTTGGCTCTAACTCTATGCACTATTTTGTAACCCATTGTCTTACCTCATTGATATGTCATGAAATTCCATCATTAATAAATATATGCCTGTATTATCACTTTAATGGCTGCACGCTAATCCCTTATTTAACCAATACTCTATTGTTAAACATTTAGTTTGATGCTGTAAATACAGAATAGTTATCACAGAGTTATTTCCATATTTATATCCATGACTATTCTCCAAAGATCAGTTTCTGGAAGTGGTTTAACAAGACAGATATTATTTACATGCACTAACAGAACATGCAATTGCAGAGTCATTTTGTCATATCACCAAAATTCTTTTTAATCATTTACAATTAAAATTCTTTTTCAAGTTTTGGAATTCTTTTTAATTATTGCCAATGAAATAGGTAATAGAGTTTGAAGAAAAAATGGTGGACTAGAGGGGGTCAGTCAGGGAAGGAGGTGAAGAGTACAGGCAGCTGTCTATGTTTGGATTGCTCACTCTGGAAGCAGCATTGTGAATTCACAGAGAAGAAACATGGGACACTCAGTGTGGAAAAAAAGGTGATGGGGAGATACATATACAAAGATTAGAGAATTGGAGGAGAACAATAAAGAATAGAGCACGGAAAGGCCGTGCTTGTCTTGCCGATGCAGTGTGATCCAACCTCCAAGAAGACATCCACCACCCTGAGCCATACCGGGAATTTGGAGCCAAGTGCTTCACCCCTAGAGATGAGCAGGACCTGGGCATGGGAATTGACTGAAGAGCAGCAGGACCTGACCTGAGGGGCTCTGGGCCACTGCTTCAGCAGGTTCTTGGCTGAACATGGAGGGCTGCAACCTCTGCACATCTGATCTGACACCTGGGGGTACCTAGTGCCTGGGAGGCAATCTACAGCCTGCTGGGCCCTAACTCCACCCTCCAAGTCCAGTTGGACCACCATTTTCACAGCCCCAAATTCAGAGCCCTCAGTCAGAGCCTTTGCTTCTGGCTCCACCCCAGTTCTCACTTGGGTGCTCTCACACTGGGGCACAGAAGGCTTCACCCTGGGACGCCTCAGCCAGTTCCTTCAGCAGGCTCTGGGCAGGATGAGGAGAGCTGCATTTTCTACGTGTCTGAAATTGAGGCAGTAATAAAAAGCCTTCCTAAAAAAGTCCCAGACCAGACGATTTCACACCTGAATTCTACCAGACCTACAAAGAAGAACTGGTGCCTATCCTGCAGAAATTATTCCACAATATCAAGAGAAAGGAATCCTCCCCAACCTGCTTTATGAAGCCAACATCACCCTGATACCAAAGCCAGGAAAGGACTCAAAACAATAAATAAATAAAACTACAGACCAATATTCCTTATGAATATAAATGCAAAAATTCTCAATTAGCAAATCAAATTCAGATGCTCATCAAAAAATAATCCATCACAATCACGTGGGTTTCATCCCAGAGATGTGGGGATGGTTCAACATACGCAAATCTATAAAATGCAATTCACTACATAAACAGAAGCCAAAACAAAGACCATACAACCCTCTCAAATGATACAGAAAAAGCATTTGACAAAATTCAGCACCATTTTATGATAAGAACACTTAACAAAATAGGCATAGACGGGACTGACCTAAAAGTGATATAAGCCATATAGGACAAACCCATAGCCAACATCATACTGCATGGGGAAAAATTAAAAGCATTTCTGCTTAGAACCAGAATCACGTAAGGTTGCCCTCTATCACCACTTCTATTCAACATAGTGCTGGAAGTCCTAGCCAGAACAATCAGACAACAGAAGGAAACCAAGGGCCTCCCACTGGGGGTAAAAGAGATCAAACTATTGCTCTTTGCTGACGATATGATCTTATCTCTAGAAAATGCCAACAGTTCTGCCAAGAGACTACTGGGATTGATAAATTAGTTCAGCAAAGTCTCAGGTTACAAAATCAATGTACAAAAATCAGAAGCATTCATAAAAGTCAACAACAGTCAAACTGAGAACTAAATTGAAGACTCAATAACTTTCAAAATAGCAACAAAGAAAATAAAATATCTAGGAACATATTTAACTAAGGAGGTGAAAGACCTCTACTGGGAGAACTACAAGATACTGAAGAAGGAAATAGCAGAGGACATAAACAGATGGAAAACCATACCATGCTCATGGGTCAGCAGAATCAACATTGTTAAAATGTCTATACTACCCAAAGTGATCTACAGATTCAATGCAATCCCTATTAAAATACCAACATTTTTCACAGATCTAGAAAAAATAATTCTACACTTCACATGGAACCAGAGAGGACCCCGTATAGCTAAAGCAACCTTAAGCAAAAAGAACACATTGGAAGGCATCAATCTTTCAGAATTAAAGCTATACTACAAGGCTATAGTAACCAAAACAGCATGGGACTAGCACAAGAACAGAGACATACACCAATGGAACAGGACAGAGAACCCAGATATAAAACCATCCTAATATCTGATCTTTGACAAAGAAGAAAGAAACATACACTGGGGAAAAGAATTCCTATTCAGTAAATGGTGCTGGTAAAATTGTATAGCCACATGTAGAAGACTGAAACTGGATCCACACCTCTTACAAAAATCAACTCATGATGGATAACAGACTTAAATAAACATAAGGCATGAAACCATAATAATTTTTTTTTTGAGATGGAGTCTTGCTCTGTCACCTGAGCTAGAGTGCTGTGGTGTCAGCCTAGCTCACAGCAACCTCTAACCCCTGGGTGCAAGTAATTCTTCTACCTCAGCCTCCCGAGTAGCTGGGACTACAGGCAAATGCCACCACACCCAGCTAATTTCTCTATTTTTAGTAGAGACGGGGGCTCACTCTTGCTCAGGCTGATCTCGAACTCCTGACCTCAGGCAATCCTCCTGCCTCAGTCTCTCAGAGTGCTAGGATTACAGGAGTGAGCCACCATGCCCAGCCTGGAAAAACTCTTATAGACATTGGCCTCTGCAAAGAATTTGTGAAGACGAACCCAAAAGCCATCACAGCAAAAACAAAAGTGAATAAATGGGACCTGATCAAATTAAAGGCTTCTGCAGAGTCAACAAAACTATCACTAGAGCGAACAACCTACAGAATTGGAGAAAACATTTGCATGCTACACATCCGATAAGGAGCTGATAACTAGAATCTATGTAGAACTCAGGAAGATTAACAAGAAAAATCAAACAACCCTATTAAAAAGTGGACAAAGGACATGAACAGAAACTTTTCAAAAGAAGTCAGACTATTGTCCAACAAACATGAAAAACTGCTCAACGTCTCTAATCATGAGGGAAATACAAATCAAAACCACAATGAGATATCACTT
Source organism: Lepilemur ruficaudatus (assembly GCA_963574885.1). Lineage (NCBI taxonomy): Eukaryota > Metazoa > Chordata > Mammalia > Primates > Lepilemuridae > Lepilemur > Lepilemur ruficaudatus. The sequence continues at coordinate 2,104 of CAUYRT010021317.1, read as the reverse complement.
AACTCTGTGAGAATGGCTTTTATCAAAAAGTCCCAAGACAGCAAATGTTGGTGTGGATGCGGAAAGATAGGAACTCTCTTACACTGCTGGTGGGACTGCAAACTAGTACAACCTCTATGGAAAGTGATATGGAGATATCTCAGAGAATTAAAAGTAGAACCACCATTTGATCCAGCAATTCCACTACTGGATATTTACCCAAAGGAAAAAAAGACATTCTATAATAAAGACTTCTGCACTAGAATAGCACAATTCACAATTGCAAAGATGTGGAAACAACCAAAGTGCCCATCAATCCATGAGTGGATTAATAAAATGTGGCATATGTATACCATGGGGTACTACTCAGCCATAAAAAAGCAATGGTGAACTAGCACCTCTTGTATTATCCTGGATGGAGCTGGAGCCCATTCTTCAAAGTGAAGTACCACAAGAATGGATAAGCAAGCACCACATGTACTCACAATTAAATTGGCACTAATTGATCAATACTTGTGTTCACATATGGAAGTAACGTTCACTGGGTGCCGAGCAGGTGGGATTGGTGAGGAGGGGATGGGTGTATTCATACATAATGTGTGTGGTGTGCACTTTCTGGGGATGGGCATGCTTGTAGCTCTGACTTGGGTGGTGCAAAGGCAATATATGTAACCAAAGTGTTTGTATCCCTGTAATATTCTGAAATAAAACAATAATAATAAAAAATAATAACAGATTATGTTTAAATTTTAAAATTTGGAGTTTTGATTACTAGTGCTATTAGATAATTTTCCACAAATATTGACAATAATTCCATAATATCATCTGATATTCAGTCCATATTAAGATTGACCCAACTATCCCAAGAGTGTCTTCTATGGTATTTTCTTTTCAAACTAGTGCCCAATCACGATTCATGCATTACATTTAGCTGTTATTCCTCTCCCACTCCCAGATTTATGACATTGATTATTCAAAATTTTAGGCCAGTTGTCCTATAGAATGTTGCCCATGTTCAATTTGTCTGATTGTTTCTTCATAGTGTAATTTAACTTGTTCTTCTTTCCCAGCCTGCTATATAGACAAAACATTAGGTCTAGAAGTTTGATTAGGTAGGTACTTCAAATTACATGTTATCAGGAAGCTCATAAGTCCAAGTGTTCCAGTATTAGTGATGCTGGGTTTGATCACTTGGTTAAGGAGGGGTATTGTCAGTTTCTCCATTGTGAAAGTACATTTTTTTCCCTTTGCAATTTGTGAGTCACTCATGGGCTAACACATTGATTAGCACTATGCAAATATTCTGTTCCCCAACAACTTTCAGCTTATAGTCTTAGTATCCACTGATGATTCTTTCTAAATTATGTATTACATTGGGGGTTGCAAAATAGTGATTTTAAAATCTTATCATTCTTTTTACATTTACTAGCTGGCATACTTTTCAAACAAGAGTCTTTTTGTCTCTTCATATTATTATGAACTCATGGATTTTTATTTATTCATTTTGCTAAAATAAATTATTGCTATTCTTTTTTGATTCTCAGATTGTCCCACTTTTGGCCAGTGGGGGCCATTTCAAGCCAGCTCCTGTATGCTTTTCACATGATCCCATTTGTCTTTGAGCATTTTTTTCATTTTCTAATACAGGTGAGTTCTTAGGCTCACTTTGCACTTCCCTGCCCAAGATAGGGAAACAGCTGTTCCTCCAAGGAGCTATGGTTCTTTATGGTTAGAAATAACATTTACAAACAAAGATACAGACAGGCACTAGGTGTGCTCATTGCTATTGGGATACCATTACTTCTTTTGGGTAGTAGAATTAGAATAGACATATATATTTAAATTATTCGTTCATGTTGATATTTCCAATTCAAATTATACATTATAGATTTTGTAAGCTTTTAGCTTTTTATATTTTTATCTCTTTTTTCATAGTTTTATCTCTTTTCTATGTAACATTAAAATCTTGACTTTTTGTTTTCCCTTCTTTCTTAGACAAAGGATTTTTATTTTATTTATTTTTTTTTATTTTTTTCTTTTTTTGAGACAGAAAATCGCCCTGTTGCCCGGGCTAGAGTGAGTGGCGTGGCGTCAGCCTAGCTCACAGCAACCTCAAACTCCTGGG
>CAUYRT010021316.1:0-60093 GCA_963574885.1 Lepilemur ruficaudatus | reverse complement strand
TGCTCCTAGACTGCAAACCCATACAGAATGTTAGAAGCGAGTTGATGTAAGCTGTACAGGTGAGCCTCCTGGGGTGCTGGGGTAGTCTGTGTATCTAAGTGAGGTAGATATATATGTGTGTGTGTGTGTGTGTGTGTGTGTATATATTTTTTTTTTTTTTTGAGACAAAGTCTCACCTGTTGCCTGGGCTAGAGTGCAGTGGCATCTTCATAGTTCACTGCAACCTCAAACTTCTAGGCTCAAGCAGTCCTCCTGCTTCAGCCTCCCAAAGTGATAGGATTACAGTCATGTGCCACGGTGCCTGACCATCTATATGATATTTATATTGGTATATATATGTGTAGAAATTCATTAATCTATACACTTAAGAGTGATTACTTGTTTCTTAAGTTTTATCAAAAAAAAAGTAAAAGAACAGGAATTAGGAGGAGAGAGGTAGAAGAAAACATGGGGGTATGGGTGGGAGAAAGGTGGAAGAAGATTGGAGCCCAAAATATGGAAATGACAGAGGAGTTTTAAGAACAGTATCCTGACATTAATTTTAAGCTGCTTGTGTTTCTGGAAAGTAAAATCTCTGAGTCTCTGTACATTCTCTGTAAAGGTATCTATAAACACAAAGAATCTCTCTGACTACTGGGTTGAGAATAGACTTAGAGTGGAGGAAAGAAATATAAGACAGGAGCCTGCCATGGGGAAAGGCCTAAGTAGGGAGAATACTTAGGAGACTTTTCAATAATTCAGTCAAGAGATGGTAGTGGAGGCGGGGCACAGTGGTTCACGCCTATAATCCTAGCACTCTGGGAGGCCGAGGTGGGAGGATCACTCAAGGTCAGGAGTTCAAAACCAGCCTGAGCAAGAGCGAGACCCCGTCTCTATTAAAAAATAGAAAGAAATTAATTGGCCAACTAAAAATATATATATATATAAAAAAAAATTGCCGGGCACAGTGGTGCAGGCCTATAGTTCCAGCTACTCGGGAGGCTGAGGCAGGAGGATCGCTTGAGCCCAGGAGTTTGAGGTTGCTGTGAGCTAGGCTGATGCCATGGCACTCTAGCCAGGGCAACAGAATGAGACTCTGTCTCAAAAAAAAAAAAAAAAAGAGAGGTGGTAGTGGAAATCAATCAGCATGATAACAATGGAGGTGGAAAGACATAGTCAGATTTGGATTATATTTGAAGATAGAACCACCAAAATTTGCTAATAAATTTGGAAATCCTCAAATTCCAAATGAGAGAATCCTTTCATTAATCAAAAAAGACTGATAGGAAGAAAGTGCTATGAAGGAAAAATAAAAATAAAAAAGAAAGACTCTGAGGTCTAAGAAGCTATAATGATGAAGTTGTCATTTACTGAGATGGAAAAATTTATGGAGGGGCAGTTTTGGGGTAAAGACCAGAAGTTCTCTTTGGGCCCTATTAAATACATAATGCTTCTGAGGCCCTTTTTGTTACGACAAGAGATGACTGTAGCTAGCTCTTATTCTATAAACTTGTATCTTATTCTTGCCCTGGTAAACCTATCTTGTCCTTCCTCAATAAACTTCATTTCACACTTGCAAAAACAAAACAAAAATGCTTCTGAGACTTCCTGGTGCAGATAACCAGAAGGTAACGGGATATATGCATCTGAGTTCTGGGGTGGCAGGGAGGGGTGTGTGGCAGTCTTCAGCATTTAGCTGGTAATGGAATCCATGAGATTATATCAGCTCACACAGGGAAAGTACATATGGTGAGAAGAGACTTTATTACCAACCCAAGGGAATATCAGAAGTTAAAGTATAGATGGAAGAGGAGACTACAAAGGAGATTAAGAAGGAATACCCAGTGAAAGAGGGCAGAAACCAGGAAATGAGTGAAAAAGCGGAAGCCATTCATTGGGAGAGAGTTTCAAGGATAGAATGGTCGGCAATGTCAGATGCCCTTGGAACTTGCATTGTCAAAATAATAATGACATGAGCATGATGTGACCCTGCAGAGAGGAGACCAGAGAATACTCTGACCTCATTCTTCTCCCTGCCATCTACTGCTGGAACTCACTGCTTTGGCCAAACCCACATAGAGGCCAAATATTATAACAAAGGAGTTTGTTGATCGAAGCTACCATTGGATGATGAAGTGCTGTCTTACATTCATACCAACAGTTACTTCACATTGCGAAAACCAGTGATCTGCAGAGTATAAATTAGCTTTTAACATGTATGTATTACACGATGATTAAGAAATTTTGTTCTCCTTCATCACAAAGCCATGTTGTAGAAGAAAAGATTTGTTTGTTTTTTTAGCTCCAGTGTTGAAAAGAAAAGATACATTATGTCTTCATGGAGTTCTAGCTGTATGTGCAGTGAAGAAAGGCATTTACTATACAAATAAAGTTTAAAGGACTTCAGAACTATTATACACATAATCTGTTCATATCCTGATCCTGATTGAGTTGTTAAAGGAAATAATTAAAATTATAAATGTAATCAAACTGTAGCCATCGAATATGTCTGTATGTATGTATACATGTTTGGGGGGGCAGTTTTTTAGTATTTTTAAAAACATTAAGGGGCACTGTAATATTTGTAATATATGAGAAGAAAATGAGTTTGCTTTCCACTGAGCTTCTTAAAGGCACATTTTACTGTTAGCGTGTAATTTTATAATCGCTGAAAAGTTAATGCTTTTGAAAAAAACTATTGAACTTATTGGTTAGTTGTAGTATAAGTCTCTTTAATGTTATGAACATAATATTAGTATGCTATTAGTTTTTAATTGAACATTTTGCTAATTGAATTAGAACGTTTAAATCTGAAATATTAAGGATGATGATCCGAAATCTCTGAGAATTCTTTCTGTGTCTAGGTTTAGCTACGCCAGTAGACTTGAAGCTGAAATTGATCCCCATTCTACAGCATATGCACCATGATGCAATCCTGGCTTCCAGTGCTCGTCAGCTGTTACAACAGCTGGTCACGTCCTATCCTTCCACCAAAATGGTGATTGTTTCTTTGCACACTTTCACTCTGCTTGCAGCTTCATCTTTGGTTGATACGCCCAAGCAGGTAATTTCAATTTTCTTTAAACTGCCTTTTGTTCAGTAAACTTGCATATTAAATATATGATTAAAAAATAAGGAAGTAGCCCATAAGTTTTGATAACATTAAAGTCCCTTTCTCTGATAAAGATCAGTTTAATTTCTTTTCACTTGCTTTTTTCTTCTCTATATTCACACTATAATTCTTGGAAGCCCTTGAGGGAAATGAAGTGTTGGGGGATACCTGGCTGGGTGCAAAGTTGGCAGTAAAAAAAAGAAAGGATTGAGTATCTGTTGTTATAAATGCCAGGTCCTGTGCTAAAACCTTACAAGTTAAATGGTAGTATTTTACACACACAGAGAAAGGCCTACACATGGACACATAGCTATTTAGTGACAGGGCTATGATTTGAAATGAGTCCTGTCTCAAATTTATAAGTTTCACTAAACTACACTGCGTCTCTGATGATACTAACAATTTCAGTTACAGTATTGTTCATGGAGTGACTTACTTCCTGTATAGATTCAGCTTCTGTTGCAGTATTTGAAGAATGACCCCAGGAAAGCAGTAAAGAGACTTGCTATTCAAGATCTGAAGTTACTTGCCAATAAAACACCACATACTTGGAGTAGGGAGAACATTCAGGTACGTCGAACTGTGAACATTAATATTTTATATAGAAAAATAATACAACATTGTAATAAATTGTTTTGCCTTATATTATTATTTTATATAGAAAAATAATATTGTAATAGAGTAAATTGTTTTGCCTTATACTTTTGTATTGTCTTTGTCATCTCATAAGTGGTTGAGTATTAAAAACTTTTCTAACAGTGTTGTTGATGTTTGTGGCAGAAATTATTGTGTAAGTGGCAAAATAAATACATAAAACTATCTTTCAGTGTTTATGTTTGTTTTAGTGAAGGAGACTTGCCTCTCAGTGTCTTGTTAATTTTTCCATAGCAGCACTGAGGTTAATTGAGAAGCCTTATTTATTTTATTCCTGTCTTCTTCAGTCAATTTAGGAAGATCAATTTAGGTACTATGATTTGTAATGGAGATGGATAACTTGGCAAAGTATATTTTTCCTTATGGAAAGCAAAACACATTCTTAACTTTTCTTTTGTAAACACAAGAGCAGATCTCTCTCCCTTTAGATTTTTAGTGTAACATCTTTTATACCATTTCTTAGGTTAAATTAATGTTTTATATTTATTTTTTCTCAAAACAGAACCGTATTTGTTTACCCATTACCAATAACAGATACACTATTTTGTAAATAATGCTATTTAAAGGGAAATGGAAGATTATTAGAATTTGATCTTTATCTTTGCGGATTTTATCTCTTAGCACATCATCATGGCTTCAGCATAACAAAAATCTTTGAATTTCAGATTATGAAAACTAAGCCTCTGTGTTTTTCTGTTTATTTGCAGTTTTCTAAACATGTTTTAATATACTATATTATGATTTGGTAGTTACAAATATCCCAAGAGATGAGGGTACTTGTTAAATCTGCATTTAATAGATAAGCAATTAGTATTCAGAGAGACTTAATATGCTTAAGAGAGTTTCTTAAGAGAACTTAATTAAGACTTTAATTAAGAGAGCTTCTGTCCTCTGATCTTTTGTCCTTGTGCTTTTTCTACTAAATAATACTGTCTTTCCAAGAAGAGAATGTGCTCAGTCACTTTAATCATTTTAGAGAATTCATGTACAGAACCAAACCCAGTTATTTAGAAAGATCAATGAGAAGCACTGTATTACTCCTTGTCATTTTTTTCTTATTGTGAGATAGATCACACAGACAGAAATGTAGAATGTATATTTAATAGTTTAAGTAATTTTAAGTGAAAACCCATCTAGCCACCATCCCAGTAGAAACAGAACATTGCAGGGTCACAGAACCCTGAAGGGCTTCCTTCCCTCTCATGGTCCTTCCTGATTAGAACTTCACATTACCCAAAGGAAACCACTACTTTGACTTTCGTGATAATCATTTCTTTGCTCTTCTTAATAGTTTTGCTAAAAAAACAAAAAAGAAAAAATAGTTTTTCCATCTATGCATCTATGTATGTCTCCCTAAAGAATATTTAGTTTTGTTTTTGCTTCTTTTGTCGAACATTATTCTGGTGAGACTCATCCGTGCAGTTGTATGTTTTTTCCCTTTAACTGCTATATAGTATTCCATTGTGTGGATGGACCACAGTTTATTTGCTCTTGATGGGTTATTTCCAACATGGAGTTGTTACAGACAATGCTGCTGTGGGCATTCTTCTGTGTATCTCCTGGGTACACATATGCAAGAGTTCCTTTAGAGATCATAGGAATGAGATTTCTCCCATCCAGGTACTAACCAGGCCCAACCCTGCTTAGCTTCCGAGATCAGATGAGATCGGGCGCGTTCAGGGTGGTATGGCTGTAGACAGGAATGAGATTTCTGGCTTACAAAATATGTGTGTTTTCAGCTTTACTAGATAATGTCAAACTGCTTTCCAAAGTGATTGAACCAATTTACATTCCTCTTGTGCATGAGAGTGTCCATTGATCCACAATACATAGAATTATCAGACTTAAATTTTTGCCAGTTTAGAAGTGGTAGTTTTCATTTGTAATTCCTTATTACTGAAAAATATTGAACATCTTTTTAATATGTTTATTGACCATTTGAATTTCCTCTTTCATGACATGACTATTCAGGTATCTTGCCTATTTTTCTGTTGATATGTAGTTATTTTTTTGTATCTTTTGACTACTCATGCTTTGTTGGTCCTTGGCAATTCTATATAAATTTCAGAATCAGCTGGTCAAGTCCACCAAAAAATCTTGACAATTTGACTGGGATTGCATTGAATATAAAAATCAGTTTGTGAGAAATTGATATCTTTACAGTATTAAGTCTTCCAATGCATGAACATGTTAAATCTTTCTACTTATTTAGGTCTCTTGCCTTAGTTTATTTTGTCTGATATTAATGTAGCTTATTCAGCTTTCTCCTGGATGTATTTACATGGTAGATTGTTTGCTATCTTTTTACTTTCAATCTTATATATCTTTATGTTTCAGATATCTCTTATAAACTGTATTTAATTGGATTATTTTTAATCCAACCTGGTAGTGTGTCATTTTCAAATGGAGCATTTGGTTCATTTCCATTTATTGTGATTTATTATGCATTTAAGTTTAAATCTGCCATCTTATTTTATGTTTTCTGTATGTTTCCCAAGTTCTTTATCCCTCTTTGGGACAGGACGGCTTCTTGCTATATTGATTGTTTATAATATCTTACCATTCTTTTTCCTTTGAATAGTCTGGAAGTTTGCAGTATTTTAATATTCTTTTTAGTTGTTATTCTAGAAATGAAAACAACCATAATTATTCTTATCAAAGTCTAAAGTTAATTCTGCTACAGGGACCTTAGAACACACTTGAACTCCATTTATATCATACTGAACTTTTATATATTCTCATGTATTTTAATTTTATCTTTTAATCTTTTCCTTTGTAGTACAATGGAGACATAGAAAATTTAGACATGTTATGTCTCTGACATAATACTTCCAAACATAAGATTTTTCTTTAAATATTATAAAGCACTTTTTACTATGCTTTTCCGGAACACATCCCTGGTGACCAGTCCCATTACAGAGTAGAGAAGAATCCCCTATTTAGGGACTGACCCAGAAAATAGTAATTCAGGCCAGGGGCTCTGGTTGAACAGTGAGGCTAAGCCAGCATAGAGAGAGGGAAATTCGGACCAAATAGTGAAGGAAGGCAGTGGTGGTAAGTGAGAAAGGGGACTCCATTTGAAGAGATAGTTTTTCCTTTTTTTGATGTGAAAAATGGTCCTGGTAAGAATAATTTTGTAATAGGGATGTCCTTGAAACAGAAACTTGAAGCAGATTTCATCAGTGAAATATGATTGATGTGCTATCTCTGGGGAACTTCGTGAGTTGCTTTATTATCAATTAATGAGCTTTTAAATCAGTGTGTATTTGCTAAGACCATTTTAACTACCCAATAATGTGCTAGGTCTCAGAAATCAGAAGATAACATTGTAAATAATTTTATCATAAGATTTTCTAGTTTAATTTTTCAAATAATAAAATTATTCTTTAAAATTATTTATGTTATCCTTTGTATAAAATGTCTCCCTTGCCTTTTTGATTATCACAGAAGGCTAAATGTCTATTATACACAGAGCAATCTAAGACATAATTTGTAATACATATAAATATAGGACATAGACCTCTGGGGCTGTTTGGTTGAGGATACCAGTCCTAAACACAAGCTAATTAACAGTACAAGGTGGGACAATTTAGGCAACAAAAAGTGAACAAATAGAAATAGCCTGTTTGAATAAATAAATAAAAACTATAATATTAATAACTAAAAATCACTTTTTAAAAAATGCCTTCTTTTGAATGTCAGAATTAGCATCTATATCTGGTTTTATTTCTTCATCCCCTCCTCTTTCTTTTATATACTTGTGTTTAGATCTGTTGCCCTATCACTTTACCCAGGTACTTAAAAGGTCACCAGTGTTCTTAATGGTAAATCCAGAGGCTTTTTCTGCCTTTATCATCTTTGCTTTTTAATACATTTGACACTGTCAACCTACCCCTTCTCTTGGTCTCTTTGGCACTTAACTGTCCTCACTCATTCTTTCCACTCTCTGAACTGTACCTTCTCTGTATTCTTCACTTCCCCTTTTCCTCCGAGGTGAGTCCTTGACCCTCTGCTTTCTTCCACTTATTCTCTATCATTCTCCTTATTCTGATGGCCTCCTTTAATGCCAGTGTGTGGAGCCTTTAACAATCTACTCTTTTAACCCCAGCTTCTACATTACCCTCTAGCATAGTAGCTTATATGGGTTGCAAAGTGCTTTGACTTTCTATAGCTATTTAATCTTACAAGACAATTGGTGTCACCCCACTTATATTTGATTTTTAATTTTGATTCAGTTTTTTAAATGCAGATACATTCATATAGTCAAAATTCCAAAGCCACAAAAGGATGTGTAGTGATTATTTCCCCCTTAATATTCTTCTGTCCACACAGCTCCTTTGCCCAGTGGCAACCAATGTCTTGCATATTTTTCCAGAGATATTTTATATGAAAACCAGCAATCTTTATAAATATATACCCCCATTTTACAGACGAAGATGAGACTCAGTAATTGGCTCAGATCACAGAGATGGTAAGTGGCAGAGCCTGAATTCTGATGTGAGTCTTCCAATTAAAAATCTGCTACTCTTAAATTCCAAATGCCTGGTGGATATTTGTTGGACTTCATATCTCCTCCTGTTTTCTGTCCTTCCTCTGAAATTGGCGTATCCCCATGACTTTTCAATCTTCGCAAGTGGAATCCAGTCAGTAGGTTTGAAATTTTGTAATAATCATTGAATCCTTCTTGATCATTCCCTCATGTATAATCTCTTCCTAAATGTGTCTCATATTCATCCTCTAGTCTCCATTCCTGCCACCAACTTGTAGTTCGGGCCATCATCACCACTTGCCTGGATTACTGCCATAGGATATAGGTGGCCTCCATAACTCCCAACTCTCTTTGTTAACTTGTTTTGTTTACCATTGCCAGAATATCTTTCCTAACACTTTAGATGCCATTATTCCTCTCCTGTGGCTTGCCTTTTTTCTTTTTCGTGAAGTTTAAATTGTTCTGCCTAGCTTTCAAGGCCCTAATCCTCCCTATGTCTCTTAGCCTCCATCCCTCTTGAACATTATCTCCTTTTAGGCCACAACTAAACACCCTATAATATGGCCTAATTGCCAGAGTTCTTATTTGCATTTCCTAGACTGTCTTCCATTCCATTACCAGAAACCTACTGCATCTCTCAGGTCTATTTCCATTCCTTCCATGAAAATCTTTGCTACTACTGCTTTTTTTTTTTTTTTATTGTTAACTGGGTTTTTCTTTCAATTGAAAAAATATGCATACACATGATAAAAAATTCCTAGAGTTCAAAGGTGTACAGTGAGTGAAATACAAGTCTTTTTTTCATCTCTTCCCACAGGTCTCCTCTGCAAAGATGATCACTGTTACTAGTTTCTTATGTATCCTTCCTAAACTTTTTTATCAATATGCAAGCATGTGTATATCCCATCTTTTTTCTGTACAAATAAAAAATATAGTATGTTTTCATTAGCATTTCATTCTGTTGTCATATAGCATGTTTTAAATTTTTTGCCACTTAACAATGCATCTTGGGGAAGATCTCATATTAGTGGGTAGATCTATTGTATTCTGTTACCAGCTGTGTGGTACTCCCTTCATATTCCCACTGGCCTACTGAGGGACATTAGAGTTGTTTCCAATACTTTTACTGTTACTGTAGACATTGCTACATAGAATAGTTTGTAAAAAATTACCTTTGTGAACATAAATTGCCAGGCAAGGAATTTCTGGGTCTAATGATAGATATTTAAAAATTTTGAGAGTTAATGCCAATTACCCACCAATGAGATTTACACCATTTTACCTTCTACCAACAATTTGTGAGAGTACCTATTTCCCCACACTCTTCAGTGTTCTGTATTATCAGACTTTAATCTTGGCCAATCTGGTAAGTGAAAAGTGACACTTATTTTAAATTTTTCCAATTATGAATGAAGTTAGACATCTTATGTAAAAGGTATTTATATAAATTCTTACTGTGAACTACCACCTTTTTATTGGGTTTTTGCCTATTTTTTAGTAAAAACTTTTTATATATTAAAGTTATTGGCCCTTTATTAATCTTACATGACGTGACTATTTTCCCTGGTTTTTGTCAATTATCTTTTTGCTTTTTGTTTTTCCATGTTAACACTTAGTACTTTTTAAAGTTTTTTATTTACCATAAAAAAAGAAATAGGGATCTTGTTTTATTTTACCCAGTTGACTTGCCAGTTGTTCTTGTAGTGTTTATTAAATTAGCTTTCTGATTTGAAGTGCCATTAACATATATTAAATGCTAATATGTTTTTTAATCTATTTCTTGTCAGAATTTTTTTGAATATTTTCTGATTTTTATTTTTCCATGTGGTCTTTAGAATCACATTATCTAAATCCTGGCCCCTGCACCCCCCAAATTTTGTTGCTATTTTTGTTGAGGTCATAGTAAATTTATTGTTTAATTTAACCCTTTCTGGAATTGTGTTTTTAATTCCCCACCAGACTTTAAGTTTTGATCATTTTCTGAACCTTTGTGGGAAAATGGGAATTAGTTTAATTTAGCAAGACAATTATTTGACTATATTACATGCAGTCATATGATCAAAGTCATGTGCACAGGATAAGGCAAGAGTCACTGCACATGTATTCATAGTTCACTGCATTGAAAGAAAAATCAGCATTTTGTTTTTCGTAATATTTCAGACTGCCTTAGTTAGAAGTAAGTGACCAGAAATGGGAGGAGAATAGCTCTACTCACAAACTAGATATAATGCCACATTCTCTGTTATTTTTTTAAAATACACATATGTGAAATAATATTCATATCTGTTAATGTCAGCAAAATATGGTGGGGGTTTTAGAACAGTTTTACATTTACAGAAAAATTGAGAAGATAACACAGAGTATTCCACATCCCCCACACCATTTCACCTATTATTGAAATTTTACATTATTTAATAGTATGGTAATTTTGTTATAAATGAACCAGTATTGGTACATCGTTACGATTAACCAAAGTTTATACTTTATTCAGGTTTCTTTAGTTTTTTACCCAATGTCCTCTTTTTGTACCAAAATACCTGTTACATTTGGTTATTATGTCTCCTTAGGCTCCCCAAGGAATTTGACAGTTTGACTTACGTTTTTTAACATGGAAAAAAGACCTTAAGATATAATTTTTATAAAAGCTAGAAAATCTAAATGTAGTAGACAGTTTAGAAGATGTTTTAACTTCTGTGTTCATTTCTCTTCTGTATTTCAGGCACTCTGTGAATGTGCCCTCCAGATTCCTTATGACAGCTTAAAACTAGGGATGTTGTCTGTCCTTTCCACACTGTCAGGGACCATTGCCATCAAACATTACTTCAGCATAGCTCCAGGTAAGGAAGAGAAAGGAGATACCATGTGGATAATGTATTCTAATTCCTTTATCCATGTTTATGTTTCAAGTATTTCCTCTATAAAGCTTTAAAATCAGGAAAGGTTTCAAAATCTCATACTCCATTATTTGCTAGTGATATATTTGAAACTAATTTCTTAACTAATGTCTATGGTAATAAAATCTTGCATCCTTGATCTTAAATCAAGGATATTATTTTTCTAGATTTGTCCTTTTTTTCTGAATTATATGTGGGTGAAACAATATTTTTGAGGATGCCTAAAATAGCTGGTTTGCTTTTGTATATCTCTGACTCAAAGTGCCCTTTGAATAAAAGTACATTTCAAAGGCCAAGTGGTGGTGAATTTTAAAAGCAAATATCAGGCCAGGCATTATGGCTCATGCCTATAATCCTAGCACTCTGAGAGGCCAAGGCGGGAGGATCGCTTAAGGTCAGGAGTTCAAGACCACCCTGAGTAAGAGTGAGACCCCGTCTCTACCAAAAATAGAAAGAAATTAGCTGGACAACTAAAAATATATAGAAAATATTATCCGGGCATGATGGCGCATGCCTGTAGTCCCAGCTACTCGGGAGGCTGAGGCAGAAGGATTGCTTGAGCCCAGGAGTTTGAGGTTGTTGTGAGCTAGGCTGTCGCCACGGCACTCTAGTCCGGGCAACAGAGCAAGACTCTGTCTCAAGAGAAAAAAAAGTAAATGTCATATGTTTCCTTGTAGGTACACATTAGCTCTCTGGAAAATAATTAAGACTTTACTCCAGTTCAATAATGCTTTCCTAGTTGCCTATTCAAGAAGATTAACTCTATAATGTCTTCATTAATGCCCAGGGAGGAGCTTGCTTGCAGACAAACTTAAGGCTAAAGTTTTTTGTTGTTTCATTTTAATGCAAGTTTTATGGAATCTATTGCTTCCTTTGCTAGTCAGTTAATTTGAATCAAATGAATTAAAGAACTATTATGTACATTTATTTATCCTTTTTTGGCTGAATAGCCTATAAACTAACTTACTGAATGAAGGGAATTCCCTGCCATGTAAGTCTTAATAGGAAACTGAAAAGACCTAATGTTCTTTTGCCCTGCCTTCCTTCCAGCTATCACGCAAACATGCCTGGACTCAACTAATCATTTCCATGCCACTGACTGAATTGGGAGCCAGTGACAACAAGGAAGTGGAGATGTGGGAGATTCTGGCCTGGTGATATAGCAGGGACCACAGCAACATCCACTTTCCAGTATGCACTGTAGTGGTGGATGTTTGCCATGTCTGATACCTGTGATAGCAGTGTAAACTGTGGCGTCAAATAATCAGTAACAATGGCTGCATTGTCTTCACTGGGCTAATTCCATCCATGACTTTTTGGGCTGTGATCTCGGTTGCTCTCTGGCCTTGCCGTTTTCCTGCTTGTTTGCTGACCTTAGTTTTGCAGACTTTCCATTAATTCTTGAAGTACTCTTTTAGTTATCTGTTACTATATAACAAAGCACCCCAAAACTTAGCAGTTTAAAACCATGACCTTTTTATTTGCTCTAATTCTGTGAATTGGCAATTTTTGCTGGGCTCACCTGGGATCATTCATATGACTACAGTCATCTGCAGCCTTGACCATGACTTGATGATCTAAGATGGCCTCATTCACAGGGTGGAAGTTGAAAGGCACCTTAGTCCTCATCCATGTGACTCTCAGTGGGCTAGTTGGGCTTGTTTACCTCATGTTGTTAGGGTGCTAGCTGCAGCCAAAAGAAAGCAGACCACCAGCACATAAGCACTTTTCAATCTTTTGCTTGTGTCATGTTTTCTAATGTCTTATTGGCCAAAGTAAGCTCTACATGGCCAAGTCCGGCTAGGTGGAGAAATAAACACCTCTTGATTAGATTGGAAATCACATGGCAGAGGGGCATGCCTACAAGGGATAGGAGAGATTATCACAGCCTTCTTTATAAGCAATCTACCATATACCCAGCATGCTTTCAGTAGATTCTTTCTCTACATAAATCAGCCAATCTGTTTTTTAGCTTGACTGATATTATTTTGAAAGAGCTGCAGTAAGCAAGGGTTTAATCATGTCTTTTAACATAAGAGCATTCCCATACAGATAGCCTGTCAAGTGCAGCACATGCAAGGAAGTTTGTAAGTATTGAAACTGAGATACTCAAAAGTTCGACAGTATGTCCAAAGTCGCATACGGAGTGCCCGAGCCTAAGCTTGAACCCAAGCGTTCTGACTCAGAATTCGTTTTTTATATCAAACTGACTTAGATGAACAATAATTTTCTTTTTCTTTATTTTTTAATTCCAAAGACATTTATAAGCATTATATGAGGTTATAATATCCAAGCACTTTTCAAGCTAGATATTTATTTGTCCTTTATTGGTTTGTTTAATTGTAGTTTTTATATATACGGAATTAAGGACAAGTCTTACATAAATAAACTAATGTTCATTGGAAATAAAAGGCAAGGATTTTCCAAAGTTAGATTATTTCCATAGATAATAGTAAATGTTTAAGTGTATTTCCATTGATTAGATTTTTTTCAGTATAACCAGAAGTAGCTTATAAAACAGACTTAATTAGTATGTCTAAATTATCACTAACAAATTGGCTCTTAAATATATAAGGTGTTCAGTATCACATATATCTAAGGAAAATGTAAATTATAACACTGAAATAGTTTTAATCTAACAGAATGGCAGTGATTCAGAAGTTTGATAAACATGCTGTGTCCACAGGGGTGTGAGTAAACAGCCACTCTCATTTATTGCTGGTGTGAATATAAATGATTAAACCTCCGCATAGGTGATTTGGAAGTACTCATTAAATTACAGCTGACCCAGAAATTCCACTTCTAGGAATTTATCCTACTTATATATTCACACATTGACAAATGACATATGTATAAGGTTATTCACAGCATCCTTGTATGTAATAGCAAAATATTGTCTATCAGTAGAGGATGTAATAGCATAAAAAGGTCCATCAATATGGAACTCATTAAAGAATTATGAGACATCACTGCAATAAAAATCAATGCAATTTATTAAAAAGAATATATGGCATGGAACACACTCCATGATATATTTAAAGGAAAGTAAAGCAAGGTGCAGAACCGTGTGTAAAAAAAGAAAAAGATAGAAAGGAATAAATATGCTTGCAAATTTATAGACTCTCTGGAATGATACACAAGAAACTGATAACATCGGGTACAAGGGAGACTTTTCTCTTACTAACCTTTTACCTTTTTCTACTATTTGTTGTACCTCATTTCTAAATAAGTAAGAATTAAATTAAAAGTAGTATCATGCCTAAAAATGTTAACATAGAAAAATGATTACAAATATTATATTTTAAAAGCAGGATATTGGCCAGTATCTACATATCCTGATCATATATGAATTTTTTTTTTTTTTTTTGAGACAGAGTCTCACTCTGTTGCCAAGGCTAGAGTGCCATGGCATCAGCCTAGCTCACAGCAACCTCAAACTCCTGGGCTCAAGCGATCCTCCTGCCTCAGCCTCCCGAGTAGCTGGGACTACAGGCACGCACCACCATGCCCAGTTAATTTTTTCTATATATATTTTTAGTTGGCCAATTCATTTCTTTCTGTTTTTAGCAGAGATGGGGTCTCGCTCTTGCTCAGGCTGGTTTTGAACTCCTGACCTTGGTGCGATCCTCCCCCCTCGGCCTGCTAGAGTGCTAGGATTACAGGCATGAGCCACCGCGCCCAGCCCACATATGAATTTTTAAGGTGTATTGGTGTTCATAGTGGAAAAAAGATTCGAAAGAAATATTCCAGAAGGTTAACAATAAGGTCATGCTGCTGGTCTGTGGGATTTGGGATAATTTTTGTTTTCTTTGGATTTTTCTGTTTTTCTCCCAAGTTTTCTATGATGCGTCTTGAGAAGAAAAAAGCAACTTATAAAACATGTTCGTAAATGTATAGATGAGTTTGCATTATTCATATCCCATGGACAAGAAAAAGAATGGAAAAATATTAATGCAATTCTCATTGTTTTGAAAAAATGAACATACAAGTTTCATTTTTCTAATGCGTTGCCTGTCTTAAAAACACAGGCTCTCACCTAAGCTTGTGGTTTTATGGTAAACCAGAAATCAATAAAGTGACCACATGCCCCACACTGCCTAGGATAGTCTTGGTTTGTGTCTGTCAGAATAGTTATTAATAGGGTCCCTTCAGCCTCAAAAAAACATGATTACCCTTCGTATGAGAGACAAGGTTGATGTTGACAGGAATCATGGAAAATTAAGCAGAGGAAAGGAAGACAGGAATGAGAGACTCTTCTAAAAGGTTGAGTAAGTTTAATCTCCTTATTTTTCTTGAAGCTTACTCATTACTGAGAGATTCTCTACTATAAATTAAGATATCATAACACAAGGCTTAACATTACAAAATTTCAAATGTGAATTTAAAAAATTGCTGCAAAATGTAGCATAGAACTGAGGATATAAAGCACAAGAGTAGTATACAACTAACAAGTTTTATAACCTTGATGACAAGGTACTTAAAATTTTGGGGCTTTGATTTCTTCTGTAAAAATAGAGTGTTGAATCAGATGATCCCAAATTCTTTTCCAGCTCTAAAATTGTAAATTCTTATGTAAACCTTTTGAGGTATAAATGTATGCCAGCAGTTTGAGGTGGGAAAAAAGCAAACGTAAAGGTTTTGTTTCTCTTTCCTCTCCTCTCTTAAAGGTACGGTTTTATCTTACAAGAGGCCTATAATGACATCCGTTTTAATCAGAATACATTTGAATTCCCAGGATACAGTCTGTAGTTATTTTGGCTTTTGTACTATTTTTAGTCAATTTTTATTGATATTTTTATGGGAAAGCCGTATATTGATTTTAGATCTTAGTCATTACAAAACTGTTGTCACATATGTTTTCTAAGTACCTTGACTGGGGAAGAGAAATGGTGACATATATTGATGATGGAGTCAAAGTAGGAAATTTTGTTAAAGTTGATTGTTAGAGATTTTCTCATAAAATTAAGAAAACTGACCTTTAAGCTGAACTGCTTTTGAACTGTCTGAATGAATTACAATCTGTACTGCTTCTCTCTGCTTGTTTAGGAAATGTGAGTTCTTCTCCCAGGTCCTCTGATTTAGTCAAATTAGCCCAAGAGTGCTGTTACCATAATAACAGGGGCATTGCAGCTCATGGAGTGAGAGTCCTAACCAATATTACTGTGTCTTGTCAAGATAAAGGTAAGCATGATCAGGACTGATATTACATGTAAATTTTTTATTAGAGCTTGGACAGAATTCTGTTTGGTTTTGTAATCCCTTATTATTTTTAGCCTGTGTGCATTGATCCACAAATTGCCTCCTTCCGTACTGTTCTTAGAGCAAGCTTTCTCAAGGCTACTTAATCCTTGTGAAAAATAATACAAATTTGAGGACAGGACCTTAGGACTAGGATTATAGAATTGAAAGGTTTTATGGAGCATTGCCCATTTTCTTCCACTGCTTACCTTTTCAGGTATAGTGTTTTGGACAGGAATTACTTAGGATGCTACCCCTGTGATGTAAGGCAATGGGTTCATGTATACAGAGATCTAGAAGACCTCCTTAAGTTATCAGGGGACTTCAGTAACAAGTCCTTTCACCTAGAGGCAAGTGAATTAAGAGAGCAATGCGAGTTAAATTTTCACAAACTTATCTGTAGATATATGTAGCATTAAACTGATTTGCATAATCAAGGAGGACATGCATAGAAAATAATAGTACATATTTTATCGTGTAACCTAACATCTTTTGACCTAAAGACTTGAAAAATTCCATGCCTGTGTTCAAGAACAGGAAATGCATTTTGGACATTCCATCTGTTTCAGGGCTTATTTTGATCTTTATTAAGGATCACAAGCTCAGCAGTTCCTCTTATCCCAACTAGCTTTTAGCACTGCTTGTTCCTAGTACCTATTTTTTTCTAGCACTCTGACCTTCACTACGTTTACATTGTTTTCCAAGCTTCTGCACTAACTCAGGAAACATTTCTGTAAGTTATATGTTGATTCTGCTTTGAATAATTAAACCTGTCTTACTTTTGGCATAGTAAAGAGTATTTTCTACCATGTAACATATAAACTGCTATATGTTCTCAAAGCTGACATGTGTTAACCTAAATACAGTTAACTAATACATTGAGAACTTTCTAGGCCCTCCAGAGAAAACTTAGCCCTATGGTAGTGAAAACATGCTCTAGTACTGCTGTTATATAAGACATCTGAGGATTTCATTCTTTATAATCAGACTTAAAACATTAATAAGATTATGTAGGGTCCTTATGACTTCCTAAAAGTGGTTCAGCTTTCATTAGAAGCTAAAAACTGTTACATTCTAGGTGAAAATGGACTTACATAATTATGTCTGATTAGGGAGATTAGCACTTACTGCATAGTTTGCTGTTCTTAGTATTTTCCTTAGCTAAGCTGATGACACTATTTCTGTTTTGTTTTATTTATAGCTTTGTGGCTTTAGCTCTTGATTTAATGTGTGTATTTTTATAATCTTCAATAAAGTGGTAGAAATGAAGTCTGAAGATAAGCCTTTACATTTTAGAAGTAATACCACAGGTACTTTTTAAAGGAAGATTAGCTTTATGCATTTAAGTGTTTTCTATATCTTAGACTCCTTAATGTTTTTCCTAAATGTGTGTGTGTGTGTGTTTAATCCCTTCTACTTGACCATGATAAAACTTAGTGTTTTTCTTCTAGATCTTTTGGCACTGGAACAAGATGCTGTCTTTGGCCTAGAATCCCTTCTGGTACTTTGTAGTCAAGATGATAGTCCAGGTGCTCAAGCTACATTAAAGGTGAAAACTTCACTCATTTTAATATAATGTCTGCTTTCATTGCTTAAACTAGGGTTAGCAATCTCTCTGTCAAGGGTCAGATAGTATTTTAAATTTTGCAGGCCATATACTCTGTCACAGCTACTCAGTTCTGCCATTGTAGGGCAGAAGCAGCCATGGACAGTGTTAAAGGTGGGGGGGAATATGTCTGTGTTCCAATAAAAACTTATTTACCAAAAACAGATGGGGGCTAGATTTGGCCCACAGACAGCAGTTTGTCAACCCCGGGCTTAAGCATACATTTGCCCTTGATCTTCACTTTGAAAACTGGCTTTTTTACTATCCCTAAAGGTAGACAGAGTAGAAATCTGAACTTTGGCCTATTTTGCCATCTGCTGATGGTACTTATTAAGTTGTAATAGATACATATGATAGTCTTAGGCAATATAAAGCAAAGTTAAATAGGCAGAGCTCCTGTATTCTTAGAAGTGTTAATCTGAAGTAACACTTATAATACCACAAAAAACTGATGAAATGACCATAGCCAAACTCATAACTGTGTGTTTGTTAATTTCTTGAGTCAGAAGCCCTAGTTTATAAGTCAAGGGAAGAATTATTATAAAGAATTTTCACCTTTAATTACAGGAAATTATCTTAGAGATATTTAAGATTTTTAAAATGTGAAACGAGACTACTCTTGTTAGAGTGAAACATCAAATATAATTTGCGATGTTGCAAAATTAATAATAAGGAAAAGCATAGTTAGTAGAAGAAAAACCTGTTAGATGTTGGAGAATGTAAGAACTTTAGCTTGTCTAAAATATGATTTAAAGGAAATCATGTCTCATTAGTATGCTAAGAAAAGATGTGATGTTGTCATAGTGATGAACAGTAAAGATAGTAATACCATTAAATAAAGGCTGGTAATCAGGAAGTAGAGAGAGGAAGTAAGCAACATGTGTTGGCAAAACCATTCTGAGGGTATCCTTAGAATCCCCTTGGAACCACAATACATTTAAAAAAATTTTTTAAAAAGCACAAACAAATCCTTTTCCTGCAGGTGTTGATACAACACTGGACTCAGCATAGTAGGACATATTTAGATGATGAAGCAAGGTCCCTGTGTTAGAGGAGCTTCCCATGTAGCGTAGGACACCAACATACATATAAGGGACTGTAATACCAAGCAGAATGCAGTATGTTTCATTTTTTTGTTTTGTACAAACAAAAGTACAATTCAAATTAGAGGACGGAGTTGGAAGTGATTAATTTTAACTAAGGATATTAGGGAAGACTTCAACAAGTAGATGTCGTACGAGTTGAGCCCTGAAAGATGGGATAGAATTTCAATAATTAGGAAAGAGCGTTTGAGCCCAAGGGCCCACTTTTATAAAAGACTTAAAAGCAGAAATGTACCTGTTAAATGTTGGAAGATTGGTGAGGAACCCACTGTGGCTGGATGACATAATATGAGATTGGAAAGTAGTTTGCATCTCAATCACAGAGGATATAAAATATCATGCTAAGGAACATGGACTTGATTCTATGTGTGATGAGGAGATAATAGAATTTTAAAGCAGTGGACATACTCTGACCTTTGTTGTAATTATTATTGTTATTTATTTGAGTGTCTATTATGGGCAAAACTTTGTTGAAGGCATGTATGTACATTTCCTTCAATCTTTCAATAACCACATAATGAAATTTGTTTCCCTCTTATACTCATCAGAAAATTAAGTCTCAGAGAAAATACCTTATTCAAAGCCACCTCACTGATAAGGGACAAGCTGAATTCAACCCTGCATCCATCAGACTCTAAAGTTTATGGTGTGTTACTAACACCACACTGATAGCTACATGGTTGTAGTGTGAAGGATGGCTTGATGGGCCCATCTTTTCAAGATACTGGAATTAGGGAGAGATTTATGGAAAGGAGTGGATATTAGAGACTTGACAGAATCTGATGACTATGTACGAGTAAGAGTATTTCCGGGTTTCTAATTTTGTTGGCTGAGATATTAGTGATGCCCAGAATAAGTCCTGAGTAGAGGTTCTAAAGCCAATTGGGAAATAAGAGAAAATTAGAATTGGAGTCACCTAGGGCTAGAGGCCCCAACCCCTGGGCTGTGGACTTGGACCCCCAGTCCATGGCTTGTTAGGATCCAGGCTGCACAGCAGGAAGTGCAAGTGAAGCTTCATCTGTATTTACAGCCACTCCCTATCACTTGCCATCCTTCCCACCCTCACCCCCATTCATGGAAAAATTGTCTTCTATGAAACCAGTCCTTGTTGGCAAAAAGTTTGGGGACCACTGACCTAGGCATCTTTTTAAAACTGCAAACTCTCAGTAACCCCAACACCCCCCACCAAAAAAAGTTAATTTATTAAGTTTGGGATGGGTGGGGGCTGAGAATCAATATTTTAATTACCATTCTGGGAGATACTGGCATAGATAGTACACAAACCACACTTTAGAAGCAGTTCTTAAAAAATAATAAAAAATGCAGTAATGGTTACATTTAGTTGGCATATATTTGCCTCTTCAGCATTATTCCGTAGGATTTTCATCTTGTCTTTTTTAAGTCCTAGATTGAATTGAGTGATTGATGTACAGTTCTGATTTGTTATTTTAAACATGGCACACTTCACAAACTCTAATGTGCAAGATTCAATACATCAAGTGCTTCTTATGAAAAAAAATGTTATGCCTACAAAAAAAAAAAACCCCTTGATTTTGCCCAGTAACTTTTACAAATTTCTTTTATTTAAAGCTTCACTTAATATCTTCAAAGTATAATTAGTCCATTTTCTTTTTGGTGTGCAGATTGCTCTAAATTGCATGGTGAAGTTGGCCAAGGGCAGGCCTCATCTTAGCCAGTCAGTGGTAGAAACCTTGTTGACTCAGTTGCACGGTGCTCAGGATGCTGCCCGGATCCTGATGTGCCACTGCCTGGCTGCCATTGCCATGCAGCTGCCAGTGCTGGGCGATGGAATGCTTGGTGACCTCATGGAGCTGTACAAGGTGATTGGACGATCAGCCACAGACAAGCAACAAGAACTTCTGGTAAAAAGCCACTTTTTGCATCTCCTTTGGATGACTAGGATCTGGTCTAGTGGGAATTACTTTAAAAAGATAACACTGCTGTTTGACTTTACTTAAAAAGCAAAACAAATAAGTTAAAGAAATTATATGAGACCAAGAGAGTGCTGAAGTCAAAATAGAATTGGAAATGTGAGCTTTTTAGTGTTTTCACTTTTGATTTAGAAAGTGTTTTGTTCACACCTAAAACTGCTTTTTAAGTCCTGTCAGATCAGTTTAGTATGGACAAAGCCTTCAATCTAATGTTCTCCATTTATTATGAATGACAAAATGAAAATTAGGGTTTTTTTTCTCTCTTATATAAAGCAAATAAATAATAAAGTAATCCCTATTTTGTACTTCAGAAGACTTAAGTTTAAAATCTAATGATAATAATACCATAAATTAGCCCAAATTCCTGTTTTCCATTCTAGGAACTCTTTAGCTATTTAGGATCCAATTTAGACTTTTGTAGACTCTTGGGATTAGGAAAGGTGGATGCTTAGAAAGAAACAGAAGCAATGGAAGCTACAAAATGTGTAGTTGAATGTTCGCCAAGGCTGAGGGTAGGCTACAGTCTAAATAATCATAAATTAAAGCTATGAGGTCGCTGTTCCATATTGTTTCTATTCATTCGAATCTAGAATTTGGGAAAAAGCATAATGAAATGGCTTATTCAGTCTGTTTTGTATGTAATCCTCCAGAAGGCATTGTGTGAAAGATTGACCCATCTCATCAGTTGCTGTCAGAAAAGGGTACCCTGATAACCAAATTGCTGTGGTCATGGGAATGACTTCATACAGTTATCACAATATGTATGCATCTTTGTGTGATTTAGTGTTGGGTTTTTGTTTGTTTTTTTGAGACAGGGTCTAGCTCTGTCTCCTAGGCTAGAGTGCAGTGGCTAGAGTACAGTGGTGTCATTGTAGCTCTCCGCAAACTTAAACTCCTGGGCTCAGGAGATCCTCTTATCTCAGCCTTCTCAGTAGCTGAAACTATAGGCATGCACCATGACACCCAGCTAATTTTTCTAGGTAATTTCTCTATTTTTAGTAAAGACAGGGTCTTGTTCTTGCTCAGGCTGGTCTCGAACTCCTGAGCTCAAGCAGTCCTCCTGCCTCAGCCTCCCGGAGTGCTAGGATTATAGGCGTGAGAGTCACCACGCCCAGCCTAGTGTTGGTATATTAAAAGGCAGCCAGGTTTATTTTTTATTGCAGTGACATGTTGAACTAATGTTTCTTATCCCCTTTTGTGAGTACTAATTTAATGTAATTTTAAATTATGAAACATTCAAAAAATATCTAAGGAATAATACAATGAAAACTCTTGCATCCAACACCTAGCTTAAGAAAAAGGTATTAAATATTACCAGGCTGGGTGTGGTGGCTCACGCCTGTAATCCTGGCACTTTGGAAGGCCAAAGTGGGAGGATCGCCTGAGGCCAGGAGTTTGAGACCAGCCTGGGCCACATAGCAAGACCCTGTCTATAAAAAAAAAAAACCTTAAAAATAAAAAGTACTACCAATGCAGTTGAAGCCCACTGTGTTCCTCCCTTATAGCGTCTCCTCCCTTCTCTCAGATGTAACCACTATCCTGAATTTGGTATTTATTATTACCATGGATGTTATTCTTTTACTATCTAAGTATATATTCCTAAGTAATATGCAGTATTATTTTACGTATTTTTAACTTTATGTAAATGTGTCATACTACATGCAATCTTTTGCATTTTGCACGTTTTTGCCTATTTTGTTGATCATCTATATTGATAAGTATATCTCTAGTTTATCCATTTTACTGATATATAGTAAAATTGCATAATTATGTAATTTATTCATATTTATGGACATTGCTTCTAATTATTTGCTATTCTAAACAATGCTCTGAGTGAATAGAATAAATTATTTAATGATTTCAAAATGAAAAATTAAATGTCAACAGAAGACATTTTCTTCTTTTTAAATGGGTTCTAATTAGTTTTTTTCCCTTTTGGGTAAGTTAGCTATGCCACTGGGTAAAATTATATGATTTTCTTCTTGCCCAATGTTAGGTGAGTTTGGCTACTGTGATTTTTGTAGCAAGTCAGAAGGCATTGTCTGCTGAAATAAAGGCAGTAATTAAGCAGCAGCTTGAAAGTGTCTCCAATGGATGGACTGTGTACCGTATTGCCAGACAGGCTTCCAGAATGGTATGTTTCACCTTTCTAAGCGAACTGGGTTGGTGGAAACATCAGGGTCATATACCTTAGGTTGTATGATTATCAGTCATAGTCAAAACTAAAATAAAGATGGAACTACTTTTTAGTCATGGGTTCTAAAGATGATGAAGGATAGGTCCCAATTTTTAACTTTTCTCATAAAAGAATGCTACATATGTTGTTGATATACACCCTCTGTTTCTGTCCTCCTATATCAGTAACCATCACATCTTCTCTTTCTCACCCCAGCCTAATCATTCTCAAGTACAAATGGAAAAGTTTTAGTAAGCTGTACTCCTCTCTGCCATATGGAAAGCCTAACAATTTTTATTAATTTTGTTTGAGAGGAAGGAAATACAGACCTTGGTTAGTACAGAAATCCTTTAGGGGTAAGTCCAGAGAGCAAAGTTTGACAAGCATGACTCTAGGTGATTGAAGTGCATGTTCTTAATTTTCCATTGTTTCTCAAATAGGGAAGGAACACTGCAGAACATTGAGCGTCCCAGGCTCCAGGCATTAAATGGCATTCACATTCCCCCCAACAGCTGCCCCTTTCCCCACTGGGGTTTCCCTTACCCCACTCAATAGCTCATCCAAAATGACATACATTAAGTATTTATACTTTCTGTATTTTGAACTAAAATTCCATTTCTTTTTTCTTTGGAACTGTTTTAGTAAAGAACTTTAAGCATTATGTTACATAAAAGCAGCTCAGCATATATTCTCTGAGGAAGTACTTAGACTGAGTCTCAAAAAATTATATAATATGAGGAACAATTGTTCATACTTATCCAAGGTTTGGGTTTGTCTTTTAACTGCTGCATCAACTCTTTCAAGTGTATGAACTTCACCATGTGCCCCTTCTATTTCTTTTTTCTTTGCTTTTGGTTTTTTTTTTTTTTTTCTTTTTTTAGGGTAATCATGACATGGCCAGAGAGCTTTATCAGAGTTTGCTGACTCAGGTTGCCTCAGAGCACTTCTACTTCTGGCTGAATAGTTTGAAGGAGTTCTCACATGCAGAACAGTGTCTCACCGGGTTGCAAGAGGAGAATTATAGTTCAGCACTTTCTTGCATTGCTGAATCTTTAAAATTCTATCACAAAGGGATTGCTTCCTTAACAGTAAGTTCTCTTAATACTCCCTTGATGATGATGACTTATGTGAGAATTCTCTCTCTTTTCTTTTTGGGTTATCCTATTTTAACTACCTTGAGAAACCTGCTAATGTATGTATTTGGCAGTATCAAAGTAATAAATAGGTCATGGAAATAAACCCTTAATTCTTCCCCCTTCTTAACATTCATAGATTGATGAAAACTTACCGTTTTGTCTTTATAAAGTACTGGGTACCACATGTGAAGAGGATTGCTGAATCCATTTAGAAAGGATAAGTGGTGTGGAGATAGGATCTCCCCTCTCCAGACTCTTACTACTAAGGTCCCAACCTGGGTCAGTACCACCATCAAACATAAAACCTTGGCCTCATCTCACACCTGGCAGCTACTTACTAAGTAACTAGAGTTTTTTGCTTTATAGATAATGAAAAAATTACCGAGGATTCTAGTGTCCCACTTTGTACCCTTCTGTGGTATCCTCCTACTCCAAATCAACAGTCAGCTAGCTACGGTTTCTGTTTGCTCTGCCAAGAAAATGAAAGGTTTGCAGAGAGGGCAGACCCTTAACATTTCTTATGTTTCCTTGAATTTAGTTATATTCCTAAATAAGAACATATGCCCTAAAATGAGCATTTTCTGTATTAACACAAGAGTTTTTCCCCTTAAAATTAAAAAAGGTTATATAATCAATATTGTCACACAGCTTTAAAAATTATATATAGAAACAGGATCATAAAACTTTTGGTACCTGTTTACATACATCTATAACATATCTAAAATATTTTTAAGGGTGGGCCATCCCAAAATAAATGCTTCAAAGTAGAATAGTAGAATAAACGTGTCACAAAAGAGACTATTGTGAGGCACATATTTTTTGAAGTATGATTTTTTTTTTTAATGCTACAATTGATTAATGGCTGTTTAAAACAGGAATATAGGCTCCTTTCCATTTTAAAGGGTGATATTAACTACTGTGATTCTTTCCTGTTGATTATTCTGGGAAAAGGTTGTTGTTTCCTATATTAGGCTAATAAATGCCTCAGAAAATTAAAAGGTACAATTACTGGTTTAGATCAATAGAATTATTTCATTTTCTAGTCTATGTGGAGGAGAAAATTGTTAATCATCGAGTATGTTAAATGACAAGAACTGTGAAACAGGCTCACAAAACAGTGAAGCAGATGAAATTAATTTTATGAAAAATTCTGTTGAGTATTTAATACTCTTTTAATGATTTGTGTGGTATGTATGTTTAATGTGGCTTGACAATAATGAAGGACTGAATTCTGACATAGGAAGAGAGCACTTGATTGACAAATAAGAGACTCTTTCTTAGTCTTGGTTCTGCTGTGAACACAGTGTGACCTGGGTAGGTCATTCAGCCTCAAATTTTGTTTGTTGGAATGGAGTTCTTTTATTCAACAAATCATAAGCATTTACTGTGCAACACTGTGCTTTGAGGACTAAAAAAAACCAGGGAATGATTCTTCACTTGAGAGGAGTCTGGAGGGAAAGGCATTATGATACTGCAGTCATTGGAAACTTCCCACATTTCTGATTATACTATACTATCTGAGTTTTTTGAGGATTTTTTAAAATTGTGTTCATTTGGCAAATGTGGATTTGACAATAGCTTTCTGTCTTTTTAACTGAATAAATATGAGCATTGGGTACTCTTTTATTTCCTGATATGAATTATCCATACTTGAGATTGTACAGCTCTGAGAATCATGCATTTTGCCTGCTTCAGCCAAACTAAACAAGAGAAGTTCAAAATTCTGTACTGTTCAGGACCCTATAGCAATATTAGATATTTAATTTCCCAATATAGTGATTAATGATAGAATTGTCTTCTTAGGAATATGAATTACAAAAAGTGTTTATATTAGCTTTCTGTGCTGTGTAACAAACTACTACAAACTTAGTGGCTTAAAACAACACCCAGTTACTATTTCAGTTTCTGTGGGTCAGAAGTCCAGGCATGGTTTGGCTGGGTCCTCTGCTCGGGGTGTCACAAAACTGCAGTCAAGGTGTTGCCAGGGCCAGTCCTCATCTGAGGTCCAAGGAGCCTGAGGGTTCTTTTCTAAGCTCATGTACTTCTTGAAGAATTAATTTTCTTGTGACTGTAGAACTTGTGGAAGCTTGCTTCTTCCAGGCCAGCAAGAGAATCTACTTTCTAGACCCTCTCCTAATGGGCTCACTTGATTAGGTCAAATTCACTCCAAATGATCTCTCTTTTGATTAATTAATATAAAGTCTGTTAATTAGGGACCTAAACTACATCCTCAAAATTCTATCACTTTTGCTATATTCCATTAGTTAGAGACAAGTTATGGGTTCTGCCTACATTCAAAGGGAGATTATACAGATTGAGTATCCCTTATTGGAAATGCTTGGAACCAGAAATGTTTTGGATTTAAGAATTTTTTTGGCTTTTGGAATATTTGTAGTATACCAGTTGAGCATTCCTAATCTGAAATTCGAAGTGCTTAAATGAGCGTTTCCTTTGAATGTCCTGTCAGCACACAGAAAGTTTTAGATTTTGGAGCATTTCAGATTTTGGATTTTCAGAGTAGGGATAATTAGCCTATACAAGGTATAGATACCAGTGGGTATGAACCAGAGGAACCGGCTTAGCATTCTGCCTACAATGGTGAGGTGGGTTTTTTTTTATCATTTATTTTTATTTTTGTTGTTAAATATTGAATGGGTATAATATCTACATGTATATTATGTAGGGTACAAGAAATACAACAAATATCAAGCACATGGTTTAGGAAATGGGATATTACCATTACCTTTAAAATTTTTGTTGCTTCTCCATGTTTGAATACTGTTTCCTGTCCCAGAAAGCTAACCATTATCATGAATCTTGTATTTACTATTCCTTTGCCTTTCATTGTCATTTTAACATGTTTTTTTTTTGTAACTCAAAGCAAGGTACTATTTTATGTTGTTCCTTTTTGAATTTCATATAAAAAGAAATCATGTATTTTTCTTCGACTTGATCATCTAAATTATGTTCCTAAAATTCATCCATTTTGTTGCATGAAGTTGTCGGTCAATTTCACTAATGCGCTTGCATCTTGAGAATGTACATCAGTTAATTTTCCCATTCTAGTATTGGTAAACATTTTGATTTTTCCAGTTTTTTTTTTTTTTTGCTGTTACCAGCAGTACTACTCTGAACATTCTTGTACATATCTTTTGATGCATTTATGCAAAGGTTTCTCTAGGACATTGGTTCTCAACCAGCGATGATTTTATCTCGAAGAGGATATTTCACAGTGTCTGGAGCCTTTTTTGGTTATCACGACTTGCCAAGGTGTTGCTGATATTTAGTGCACAGAGGCCAGCAATGCTGCTAAACATCCTACAATGTATAGGGCCGCTCCCCTCAATAAAGAATTATTTTGTTCAAAATATCAATAGTACTAACGTTGAAAACCCTTCTCCAGGGTAGTATACCTACATCAGAGCTGTGTATCTGCCTCTACTCCAATTTGGAAGTGTGTGGGGATATTTCTGTTTGTCACAGTAGTGGGGAGTTGGTAGATACTACTACTGGCTATAATGGTCAGTGGCTAGAGATGCTTAATCTGAACTACTAAAGATATTCCTGCCCCTTTTGAGAGATAGTGCTGTAAGATGTTACCTAAGAGTGGAGTTCTGTAGGCTATGTGGATCTTCAAATTGACTAGCTAATACCAGTAGGTTTTCCGCAGTGGCTTTATAAATTCAGTCCTCTCAACAGTGTATAAGAGTTCCTATTGTAGCTGGGCGCGGTGGCTCACGCCTGTAATCCTAGCACTCTGGGAGGCCGAGGCGAGTGGATCGTTTGAGCTCAGGAGTTCGAGACCAGCCTGAGCAAGAGCAAGACCCTGTCTCTACTCAAAAAAAAAAAAAAAATAGAAAGAAATTAGCTGGACAACTTAAAATATATAGAAAAAATTAGCTGGGCATGGTGGCTTATGCCTGTAGTCCCAGCTGCCCGGGAGGCTGAGGCAGAAGGATCACTTGAGCCCAGGAGTTTGAGGTTGCTGTGAGCTAGGCTGATGCCATGGCACTGTAGCCTGGGCAACAGAGAGACTCCGTCTCAAAAAAAAAAAAAAAACTGACCTTATACTAAATGAAATAAGCCAGTCACAGAAGACATATACTGTATGATTCCACTTACATGAAATATCTAAAATAGTCAGATTCATAGAAACAGAAAGTAGAATGGTGGTTGCCAGAGGGTTGGGGAAGGGGGAAAGGGGGAGCTATTGTTTAATGAGTGTAGAGTTTCAGTCCCAAGATGAAAAATTTTTGGAGATTTCTTTCACAACAATGTGATGAGTTTATCAGGTAGCTTTTTTTTTTCAGCTGCATTGGTTTCTTTAGCTAGCTCCATTTAAAAAGTAGGATAAGTATTATAAATCAGAAATTCCGTGAAGCAGCATTATTTGCATGTTTGCAGGGAACCACAAATTTAACTCTATGTTTAGCAAAAAAAAAAAGAAAAAAAGCTATTTAAATAGTGGAGACAGCTCTAGCCTTCCTTCTTAGTTAGCTTATGCCCTGGAGTGAGTATTAGAAGAGAACTCTGAGTTTACTGTTCCTTCATCTGGCCATGTTGAACTAACTGGAAATAATTTCTTCCTGAGGAATTTTTAGGAGTAATTTTGATTATATACAATGTTTGCTTTACTTGCTGACAGTAAAGCTTTAGCCTCAGTGGAAACCAAAGGAAATTATACTCTT
Source organism: Lepilemur ruficaudatus (assembly GCA_963574885.1). Classification (NCBI taxonomy): domain Eukaryota; kingdom Metazoa; phylum Chordata; class Mammalia; order Primates; family Lepilemuridae; genus Lepilemur; species Lepilemur ruficaudatus. The sequence goes on along the minus strand of CAUYRT010021316.1, from coordinate 31,066 downwards.
TTATTTTTCATTGGCATTATTCATACTTCTATAGTCTAAATTTTATTTCCTTACATCTCCCATCTTTCTTGAAAATATTACCTTTTAAAGTCTTTTACCTTTATGACAAATCTGTCTTTTCTGTGTTCTTTTTGAAGTTATATTCCATATCTAACATTGCTTTCCTTCACTATAGCATGGTCCAAGATAGCAGTCACTTTCAAGATTATCATCTCATGTCATCAATCAAATATTTCTTGTTAGAAATAAATCCAGAGTGGCAGCAAATCTTGCTCATTATAACTACACCTTGCTTTTCTTTCAGTTTTCTAATGCATTTTAGAAAAATGCTGCCAGTATTTTTTGTCTGGTTAGATGGTCTTAACTGTATTTATGTAGCAGTATTATATACAACTACTTGTACTCCTATTCCTTCTAAAGTTGCTGACAAACAGTAAATTAAAAATAGTAAGTAGCAGCTTAAGGGGCAGAGCAAGTGGGGGAATCTGTCCTCATATAAGAACAAATCAGATCTCATATAAGAAATTTAAAACAATTGAAATTGTCTCTTTAATGTCCTAATCTATATTGTTTCATGATTAGAATAAAACACTCCAAAGTTTGAAAACCACAGAATTAAATATCTCGAGTACAGTTATTAACTCTACCTTATATAAAATGTTTCATCAAGGACCTTTGGCATTAGCTGGGCATGGTGGTGCATGCCTGTACTCCCAGCTACTCGGGAGGCTGAGGCAGAAGGATCGCTTGAGCCCAGGAGTTTGAGGTTGCTGTGAGCTAGGCTGACGCCATAGCACTCTAGCCTGGGCAAAAGAGTGAGACTTGGTCTCAAAAAAAAACAGGACTTTTAGCAGTTTAAAAGGGATATAAAAGCAAGCATACGTTCTTATAAAGGATGCAGGGAATAGCATGCTATTTTGTAGACTAAAATGTGAAAGCTACCAAATAATAAAACACCATTTGACACTTAATATTAGGTCATTAAATATGAAATGTCCAATTTCAAATCAAAAGTATAGTTTATTATATCTCAAACAAGAAGCAGTACAATTAATCAAACTATCAACACAGGTTTGCCATCTTAACGGTAGCTAGTTTATGCCAGCCGCGAAGAAGCCTAGAGAGTGAGTGGTGATGAAATTGCAAAAGGTGTTTTCCACAAGTTGAGAATTGAATATTTTTCCTTGGATGAAGTGGCCCAAAGCCTGGAAGAAGTGGTAGTCAGTTGGTGCAAGGTCTAGTGAATACTAGATGACAGAGTGTTTCCAAGTCCAACTTCTGTAGTTTGAGCAGCATAGTTTGTGCAACATGTAGTTGAGTGTTGTCTTGCAAAAGGATTGGCCTGTCTTTGTTGACCAATCTTGACTGCTTAATCACAAGCATCCTCATCATTTCATCCAATTGGTTGCAGTAGACATCCATTGTAATCAGTTGACCAGGTTCATATCAAGACTGGACCACCAAACAGACACCATTAGCTTTTGTTGATGAAGATTCGGTTTTGGACTGTGTTTTGGCACTTCATCTTTATCTAACCATTGTGCTGAATGCTTGTGATTGTCAAAAAGAATCCATTTTTCATCACACATAACAATATGGTATAGAAATGTTTCGCCTTTATGTCATGACAACAAAGGAAAGCAACCTTTAAGATGATTTCTCTTCTGACTTCTGACGCCTATTTAATTCATGCAGAACCCATCTGTCTAGCTTCTTTACCTTGCTGATTTGTTTCAAATGGTCCAATGTTGTTGGAATAGTAATATCAAACCTTGCTGCTAATTCATGCATCGGTTAAGGTGGATTTGCTTCCACTACAGCTCTCAGCTCGTCATTATCCACCTTGATCTCAGGTCGCCCATGTGCCTCATTTTCAAGATTAAAATCACCAGAATGGAACTTCTCAAACCATAGAGATACTGTGCATTCATTAACTACATCCTTCCCAAACACTTTGTTGATATTTCAAGCTGTCTGCATTGCATTGGTTCCACCAGGGAACTCATATTCGAAAATAACACAGATTTTTGACTTATCCATGGTTTCACAAAAATTGCTCTAAAAAAATGTGAAAGATAATCATAAGCCAAACATGCATTTGAAAGACTGAGGATATACCTTCACAATAAACATAAGACAAGAAGTGTCAAGGTGAAATATCAGAGATATTAACTGTCAAACCTAGTACTTAAGGAAATTGGACATTTCATACTTAATAACTTAATATTCGAGACAGCTGTACTACGGTCAATATGTGGTACTTGGCTAGATGGATAATATTGTAACTAACTTTCAGAAACCCCAAATCAGGGCCGGGCGCAGTGGCTAATGCCTGTAATCCTAGCACTCTAGGAGGGCAAGAAGGGAGGATCACTTGAGCTCAGGAGTTGGAGACCAGCCTGACCCCGTCTCTTCTAAAAATTAAAAAAAAATTAGCCAGGTGTGGTGGTGGGCGCCTGTAATCCCAGCTATTCGGGAGGCTGAGGCAGGAGAATTGCTTGAGCCCAGGAGTTTAAGGTTGCAGTGAGCGAGTTAGGCTGATGCTATGGCACTCTAGCCCAGGCTACAGAGCGAGACTCCATCTCAAAAAAAATAAAAATAAAAATAGAACCCAAAATCACATGTCTGGCTCTTTTGCTGAAAGAGCAGTTTGAGATAGTGTCTAAGAAACAGCAAAGGTATATTTTAACTGGGTCATGTCATAGAGGAAAGTTAATTTCACTATGCCTCCATTTATTGTTAAGTTAGCATATTTTTAGTATATGCCTTTTGTTGAAAACACGGTGGTAGGTTCTCCACTAGGACGTTTGCCAAATACTTAAAGATTGTCTTAGTTCTCTGCCCACCCTGGCTTGACTTACCATTCTTTACCCTGTCTTCCTAATGGTACTCTTTGCTACCCAAGACTTAGCCCTGACATCCCTCCATCCTCACTGACACTTCTGCTTTCTAAAGTGCCAACTTAGAAATTCTTTTAAAAATGAATCTGAGCTAGCAATGGAAGACGGTAACTTTGAGGCAGTGTGCTGTAAGTGACTGGATAAAAACGTATTTCTCCTGCCCTGATCTTTCTTTTCTTCCCTACCCCCAACTTTTAAAGATACTGTTAATGATTGCAGTGTTGGGAATTTCAGATTAGAAAGGTAGGAAGGTGATAAGAGGATTTGGGGGAATGGTAATGTCCTTAAAGCATCCCTTACGTGATATCTTATTGATGATGATCTAGCCAACCCACATGTTATGGAGTCTTTGTCAATGTAGGAAGTAAAGAACCTTTGAATATTGATAGAACGTACATCAGAGCTGATGCTCATAAGTTTTTCTTTCTAATATTACATAATTCTCCTTATGATTTAGGTGTTTATCCATCAGTGTTAGAACTATTGCTCTTTTGTACAAACTGTGACAAATACTGAGTACTACCCTACTTCGTTATGTTTACTTTTTCTTAAATATCTTTTTTTTTTCCCCAGGCTGCTAGTACACCATTGAATCCTTTAAGTTTTCAGTGTGAATTTGTAAAACTCAGGATTGACCTTCTACAAGCCTTCTCTCAGCTGATCTGTACTTGTAATAGCCTAAAAACAAGCCCCCCACCTGCAATTGCCACAACAATTGCCATGACCTTGGGAAATGACCTTCAGAGGTGTGGTCGCATCTCCAATCAGGCAGGTCTTAACTTTATTTTAAGTGTGCTTTTTATTTATACTTTACAGGTTTTTGAAGTTAGTTGTGAGATGAAAAGTTGTAAAATTTAAAATTAGTGTTTTGACTTAGACATGAGCATCAAGTATTTAACTCATCTGTGCTGCCAAAAACAAGCTGGTGTGTTATTAGAACAATAAAGTGATTGATGGTGTGATGATGTCTCAATGGGTGCAACAAATTTATATAAAGAGAAAAGACATATGTTTTAAAGAAACTTAGGAACGTTTTAAGCTGTATTAATTATTTTAGTGGAACTTGAAGAAGATAAAATACAAATTTTTTTGTTTCTATGTATTGTATATTATTACAGTCTTATAAACATCTGTGGTTTCATTTGCCATTTTTGGTGATTTTATGTAACAAAGTTTATGAAAGTGAATAGAATGACAATGAAAAGAATTCGTTATTTGAATTTTTTTGTCTGAAGATGACTTTTTATGTTTTGATTTTTGTGTTGTTTATACAATAATGATAGCATGTTTGTTTGTCATAATTGATTTTGCTTTCTTCTTTATAGATGAAACAGTCCATGGAAGAATTTCGAAGCCTTGCTTCCCGATACGGGGATCTTTATCAGGCATCTTTTGATGCTGACTCAGCAACTTTGAGGAATGTAGAACTGTATCCTAAGCTTACCTCAGTATTATTTGGTCTTTGTTTGTTTTTTTTTTGTTTTTTTTTGAGACAGAATCTCACTCTTTTGCCCGGGCTAGAGTGCCATGGCATCAGCCTAGCTCACAGCAACCTCAAACTCCTGGGGTCGGGTCTTCTGCCTCAGCCTCCCGAGTAGCTGGTAATACAGGCACGCGCCAACATGCCTGGCTAATTTTTCTATATATTTTTAGTTGTCCAATTAATTTCTTTCTATTTTTAGTAGAGACGGGGTCTCGCTCTTGCGCAGGCTGGTTTTGAGCTCCTGACCTTGAGCTATCCTCCCGCCTCGGCCTCCCAGAGTGCTAGGATTACAGGCGTGAGCCACCACGCCCGGCCATATTATTTGTTCTTTGGAAGTATTCTTTAAATGTAAACTAAATACTTCAGATAAGCTTAACTACAAAAATATATATTAGATACACCTACAAATTTATTATAATTAATAATTTCCCCTTAGAAATTAGTATAAGCAGAATAATTTTACTTTTAAACTTGAACCAAGTTTTTTTAAAAATATGGTGACTCAAGTGGTTTTCTCCACCTCCAGGAAGAGCATCCAAAGCCTGTATCTTACTAGTGATGCATACCTTGTGCTCTTGTGAGCTATAACCTACAAAACGTTATATTTTCCCACCAGAGAACATTTTGCTTACCTTCGTACTTCTTTCTTCACGGCTAACAACCCTAGGTCTCATCACCTTTATTAATGATCTGTTCAGTAGTTTTAGTCATCACTTTTGTTCCCTAAGCCCTGTCTAAGTTCACTATATTTTCTTTTTAGCAACTTCAAATTATTTTTCAAATGAGGGAAGAGAAATTATTTTTAAGTTGTGGACTCAACAATCAGTAGTTGTTAGCATTTTGGCTTACTGATTGAAACCTAATGAACTGTATGGACCCTCTGCCCCCCAACATGGGTTTATGCACACACCCAAAATTTACACAACTTCAGTGGGATTAACAGACCCCTTGAGCCCCAGATTAGGAACCTCTGGGCTAAAGGTTCTACAGACCATTGGTTATGTTTTTTTGTTTTTAACTTTTATTAGTGAAGCCTTTTATTGTTTGCTTGTTTGTCTCAAACTCTTATGAAGAACCCCTATATCTAAGACAGATTAAAACCAGGGTTGCTGTGATTGAATCACAGGCCTGTTTCTTGGATCTCTCTTCCCACATCAGACAGCCTCTTAAGTACCCTTCCAGGAACAGACTTTGAGAATCACTGTTGTAGACAATGCATAGCCCTTAAAAGGAAAAAATAGAGCCCCAGATGATTTGAGTTAATAATATTACGATTAACTTCACTAAAAATATGATTGCCCTCTTGACTCATTTAATATTCAGATAATGTAAATCTATAGTGGAAATCTCTATTTTCATGTATAACTTTAACATTAATCCAGACAGCAACAGAGCTGTTTACTGATATCTCATGCAATAGAAGCCCTGATTTTGGATCCAGAATCAGCAAGGTAACTCTAATAATAGTTTACATTACAAAACACTTTCAAATATGTTTTCTTACCTGATCATCACAGTAATGTTTTAGAAGAGATACTGTAGAAGAAAATGAGGAAGAATTCTTTCAGCATTTGCCCAGGGTCACATAACTAGTGACAGAAATGTAGATTTTCTGACTTCATTGTCTACTTACCTCCTGCCTCCTATTTTTAAAACATTGACTTGGAAAAATAACTGGGAATGAATTCTTTAAATATTCACAATTTCTTCTTATATAGTATAACTAAACATTTTTGAAAAATTGAATTAATGATACAGTTAAGCTTGAACTTGACATGTTTATTCTTTGGCTTCCCAAACCAAAATAGTCCTGGTTTTGCTTTAGTAAAAATTTTCTCCCTCCCCCAATAACTAATTAATTATTCAAAATTAGTGTTTTTTATTAAAAAATACATTATTTTTCCCCATTATGGTATTCTGTTTCAGAATATGTGTTTTCACTGTCTATAATTTCAATCTAGTAAGGCCTGAGATTCCAAGATCACTTTCCTCAAAGAGGAAATTAGAAATAAACTAGGTATCTACATGGGAAAAAGCATCCTGACCGTACCTCATACCATACACAAAAATCCCAGATGTATCACAGACCAAAATATAAAGCTCCAAACTTTGTATAAGACTGCATTGGAGAAACCCTTTATGACCTTGAAGTTGGGAAAGATTTCTTAGGGCATGAACAGCAGTTACCATGAGAGAAAAATTTGAATTGGATTTAAATTTTTAAACTTCTGCTCTTTGTAAGATGTCATTAAGAAAATGAAAAGACAAGTTACAGACAGGAAGAAAATATTCTCAAACATATTCTAGCAAAATACTTGTATGCAGAATATATTAAGAATACTGTACAATTTAAGACAAGCCAATTTTTTTAAATTGGTGAGAGATTTGAACAGGCACTTCAAGAAAGAACATATGCTAATATCCAGCAGGCACATGAAAAGATACTTAACATCATTAGTCATCAGAGAAATGCTAATTAAATCAATGAGATACTACACCCACTACAATAGCTAAGATTAAAAAGACCTTCAATACCAAATGGTGAGGATGTGGACGGGCTTAAATTTATATATTATTGGAAATGCAAAATGATACAGCCACTTTGGAAAACTATCCAGCAGTATCTTAAAAGTTAAATGTATAGTTATTTATGATCATCAGTTCTGCTTCTACATATTTACCCAAGAGAATTGAAAATATATTTCCACACAGACTTCTACACAAATGTTCATAGCAGCTTTATTCATAATAACAAAAATGGGAAAAATCCAAATGTTTCTCAACAGGTTAATGGATAAATAAATTGTATATCCATACAATGGAGTATTACTCATCAATAAAGATGAATGGCCTATTGATCATTCAACAGGACATCTGAAAACCATGGATGTCTCTCAAAAATTGGCTGTGAAAGAAGCCAATAGAGAAAATCAATGAAAGCAAAAGCTCGTTCTTTGAAAAGATTAATAAAATTGATAAAACTAGCTAGTCTGAGCAAGAAAAAGAATGCAAGTTATTAATATTGGAAATAAAGTTAGGGTATCTATACAAATCCTGTAGACATTTAAAACATAAGAGAATAATACCTTTGTGCCAATAAATTTGCTAATTTAGGTGAATAGGATACATTCAAATATTCTTTATGAATGTAGGCATAAAAAATTTTAGTAAAACAAACAAATTGAATCCAGCAAAACAGAAAAAAATAATACATTAAGACTAAGTAGGGTTTATCCCAGTAAAGCTAGGTTGGTTTAACTTTAGAAAATCAGTCTATGTAATTCACCATGTTGCAGAATAGGGAAAAACTAAAGTGGGAGGACTTAACTACGGATTTCAAGACTTACTTTAAATCTACAGAAATTAAGACAGTGTGGTATTGGTTCAAGGGTAGAGTGGAGAGTCAAGAAATAGACACTCGTGTGGTCACTTGACTTTTGTCAAAGATGCCAAGATAATTCAATGAGAGGAAAAGAGTTTTTTCAACAGATTGTGCTAGAACAACTAAATATATAGAAGGAAAAAAGAATATTGACTTTACCTCACAGCATATACAAAAGAGTATGTATTACATGGCTCTACTGATATGAACTGTTGGGAAGAATAAATCTCATTTATAGAAATAAAAAGCCAGAAATGGAATTTTTTTTTTTTTTTTTTGAGACAGAGTCTCACTCTTGCCCAAGCAAGAGTGCCATGGCCTCAACCTAGCTCACCGCAACCGCAAACTCCTGGGCTCAAGTGATCTTTCTGCCTCAGCCTCCTGAGTAGCTAGGACTACAGGCATGCGCCACCATGCCCAACTAATTGTTTCTATATATTTTTAGTCAGCCAATTAATTTCTTTGTATTTTTAGTAGAGACGGGATCTCCCTCTTGCTCAGGCTGGTTTTGAACTCCTGACCTTGAGTGATCCTCCCGCCTCAACCTCCCAGAGTGCTAGGATTACAGGCATGAGCCACCATGCCCGGCCTCAGAAATGGAATTTTTTACTAGCAGATTATTTGTGTAGTTGTCTGTAAAGTCCATCATAAAAATGAGCTTCAATTCTTGTCTTAATGCAGCTTAAGATATAGTACATAGCAGGGAACAGAGCATTGGAGGCAGGCAGACACATGAATCCCTAATCACTCACTCCTAGCTGTGTGAATATATTTCATCTCCCTAAGCCACATACGCATAAACTACAGGTAGATAATTACGCCTTTTTCTTAGAGTGGTGTGAAGATTGAATGAAATAACCTGGGTAAAGTACCTAGCTGAAGCGCTTTGCACTTTAGGCATTAAAGTGATACTAGGGAATAGGAAGAGCGGTATTAAGCCCAGCATATTTAAATTACCTACATTGCATTTTCAAAAGTTTAGTTAGAATGCAAGAGAAAAGAATGTCTTCTTTTCTCATTTAAAATATTTTCAGAAATGTTGGGTGATTTGGAACAGTAGAGGGAGAAGGGAGAACTCTAGGTTAAACTTTCCCCAGCATGCTCTGTATACAAGCTTTTTCGTGAACATTCTTGTGTGTTTCACCTCCGTGCTTTAGATTCATGCCATTTCCCCAGCCACGAATGTCCCTATACTTTCCATCTCTCCAATTCTTATTCATCCTAGTCATTTCTTCAAGACCATTCTCTTCTGTGACATTCCTTATCTCTCTCCATATTCTGATCTATTGTTTATATATCTTTATTGATAATTTGGCGCTTATCTGCTGGCTTGATTGATAGTTACCTTTTCAAATGTCTTATGTCTCTTTCACCTCATGTCAGCAACAAGGTTTAAACACTGTCATATTTCCTAACAACCAAAGTGGTTAAGAATTACGTAACTTGAAGTCAGATCTGGGTTTGAATCCTGGCTTGCCACTTACTAGTTACATGACTACAGGCAAATTATTTAACCTCTCTAAGCCTCAGTTTCCTCATCTGTAAATGAAAATAACTTTACTATTTTAAAAATTAAATGAGAATCTGTGGAAAGTAACTGATACTGTTTAGGCATTAAAATAGTTACTATTTTGATTGATGAATTGATGCTAATCTTTACTTCAGTTTCCAGGAATATGGATCTACGGCAGCAGCCCATGCTGATAGCGAATATGAGAGAAGAATGATGTCTGTATATAATCATGTCTTGGAGGAGGTAGAATCGCTCAATCGGAAATACACTCCTGTTTCTTATATGGCAAGTGGCATTTGTTTTATTGAGCTTTTTTAATGTGGAAGTGGGTTTTTTCCCCATCTCTGGCACTTGCTGTGTGAGCTCAACAAGTTAACCCCTCTGTGCCCATTTCCTTTTCTATAAAACAGGGTTACTATAGTACCTACCTCATAGCACTGTGGTAGGGATTAAATGAGATAACCCACAAAAGCACTTAGCACATCTGTAACTGCTCATAGCCACGTGACCGTATAAAATCTGCTCTAGCAGAATGCAGATGAAACTTTTCTTTTTATTTTTTAACAAGTTAACTAAAGTTGCAATAGTTCTCAACCCTGGCTACACGTTAGAATCACTTTGGGAGCTTTTTAAAAAATACACCAATATCCAGGCCCTACCTCAGACCAGTTCACTCAGAATCTCTGGAATTGAGGCCTGGGCATTAGTACTTTGAAACACTCCCAGGTGATTCTGTCATGCTGCCAGGGTTGAAAGCCACTGGCCGACTGAAACAGAAAGAACTGGGCTTGTTGTCCAACAGGTGATGGCATTAATGTCGTTTAGTATATTTTTTAGCCTTTAGCCTGTGGAATCTCTGCTGCCTATGGCACTGTCAAGCACTCATTTTTTATTAAATCTGCTCCCTTGACTTCCCAGTTACAGGGCAGATTGACACTCTCATGCAGGTTTTCTCCTCCCTCTCTGACCATTCCCCAGTGTCTCAGCTCAGACTGTTAGAACAGAATACCATAGACTGGGTGGTTTAAACAACAGACATTTGTTTCTCACATCTGGAGGTAGGGAAGTCCAGGATTGAGGTGCCAGCCCATTCAGCTCCTGGTGAGGGCTCTCTTCCTGGCCTTGGTGATAGCCACCTTCTGGTGGCTTCATATGGTGGTGGGGTGGGGCGGGAGAGAGAGAATTCTAGTCTCTCTTCCCCTTCTTTAAGGACATGACCTCCACACATACCATCACATTGGGGGTTAGGGCTTCAACATATGAATTTTAGGAAAACACAGACATTCAGTCCACAATACCCAATCTTTGAACTTTACAATTTGGAGAGTTTCTCTTCCCCTGCTCACACGTTAGATGCTGATATTCCCTGTAGCTGTCTCCTGGCTGCTCTTCCCATTCTGTAATCTCAACCCTTATCAAGTTTTTAGAGTAAATTGGCAGGATGTGTCCTTAAAGAGTTAGATTAGATTTTACTAATTTATCCAAATTAGATGGATAATTTCCTTGACACACTGCTTTCCATGTCAAATTCTCAGTAGTATTTGCCGAATTGACACTGAGATTGGTTGCTTAGGGAGATTGTAAAGACTGTCTTTGAAGGAAATACATCTCTGTGAGATGGGATTATTTTCATATCCCTCTAAACTCCACCCTAAGAAATTAAATAGATGCTAAACAATAACTTCATTTTGATGGAGTTGAATCACTGAATATAATGAAGAGAATGGGAAGTCTCTGTCCAGAAGACTCAGTGCAGAGAAAAGAGCCCTAGGCTCATTCAGAACTAGGTTCAGATTCTGCCTCTGCCACTCAGTACCTCTGTGACTTTAGACAAATTACTTGACATCCTTTTCATAGGAAATGGAAAAAAATACATCATAAGATTACTGTGAAGTTTAAATGACATAATTCATATTGCCTACCACACTACCTGGCATGTATGGAGTGGTTAATAAAAGTTAATTCCTTTTTTCTCCATTTCCAACTTATATTTCATAGATTTGATACTTTCTGAGCCCCCAAATGCAGTTCAACAAGTGTTTATTGGATCCTAGGAATACAAATATCACAGAGACACAGGTCTTCCCTCAAGCTGTCCATAGTTTAAGAAAGATTTTATAAACAAATAAACAATATAATATATGTGCGGTAATAGAGTTCTGCACAAGGTAGAAATGTAGCACAAAAAAGAAAGTGATTTGTGTCAAAGGATAGGGAAATGGGGTAGGGGTGCAATTCAGAGAGAAGGTGTCTTTCATATGAGTTTTCCAGACAGATAAGGAGGGGTAGGGAATCTCAGGCAGAGACATGTTCAAAAGTAGAGATGTGAAATAACGCAGTGTCTTTGAGAACCGCTGTTACTGCTGCAGTGTAATATACAGACTGGGAATTAGTGGTAAGAGTAGAGAGGTAGGCAGAGGCCAGACCACTAAGGCTTTGAACACAGTATTAAGGGGTTTGGACTTTATCCTTAGGCACTGGGGGGCTTTGTAGAAATTTCAAATGGGTGGAAAAGAGAATTGCTTAAGATAAATTATATATTATTGTTATGTAGAAACAGGACAGATAATGGCTTGGAGAGCATGAAATTAGAGAAAAGATGAGTGGTTATAAGGTTTTTGCAGTATTCCAAAGTAAGGACCAAATTAATAAAATGGTAGTAAGAATGAGAAGAACAGATATATATGAGACATATTTAGAGGTAGTATTTTCAAGGCTTGGGGTTTTTTTGTTTTGTTTTTAATTAGATGTGAGATGATGAAGACATGACTTCCAGGTGTCCAACTTTAGTGACCAAGTACAAACTGATGGATCCTTTACTGAGACAGAATATCGAGAGGTGTTAGAAGATGAAGGTTTTATTTTCAAACATGTAGCTGTCTTTAGGCAGTTAGATAGTAAATAGGTCTGAGTTGGAAGAAAGAGATGGGCTAAGATGCATGTAAGGTTGTCATGAGGATAGGGGTTCTTAAAGTCATGGGAGTAGAGAGAATTGTCTATAAAGAACAATATGGGTTGAAAGAGAAGATGACTGAGGAAAGCTTCAGCACTTAAAGAACAAACAAAAGAAGAACATCTTAGGAAAGAAGATGGAGAAAGGAAGAAACAAAAAAAGTGAGGGTAGGGACGAATTTCATGGAAGAAGAACATTGTCAGGTGCCATAGAAATGTCAGAAAATACAAAGACTGAAAAGTATCTGTTAGATTTGGCAATTAAAATAGTGTTACCCCTCCTGCTGGTTTACTAATCGTGATATGTAATTTCACATCTTCAGACTGTTACTTTAACAGTGATCTGCTAACATACCTATGAAGGTATACCCAAAAGGCTATGGACCTCAGAGGCAGTCCACACTTTTCCACTGGGGGATTGCAAAATCTGCATTCATCCTTTTAAAAGGCAAAATGGCAGCTTTCTGCCAGGAAACAGCCTGAAGCCACCTGTGGTTCTCTAAGTCCACCCTCTAAACATGTTTCTCTCCATAACCACTATTGTGGCATCAAAGGTCCCACCCCAGGTAGTATGTTCTTGCAAATGCTTTCCAGATTCCTTGTTGCAGGAAGATTAATAGTGCTGCTTTAATAGTTAAACCTAAAGAAACAGAACTGATGTCTTTAAATCTGTGTTGTGGTTATCTCAAGTAATAGACCTGACATTTGTACCGTGAGTCTGTTGGGCACAAAATGTTCGACTGCCTGAACCCAGTAAGGAGTGGATTTTTCTGGCTTTTAGCCTTAACACCCAGCTTTTAAAAAATGTTTACAGCCTGAGCCACCTAGATGGCACCCTGCTTGGAAGCAGGAGTGTAGAAGGACAGGCCGCCCACTATATAGTGCAGTGGTTTTCAGCCTGTGGTGCCTTAGGGGTGGTCACCAAGAAAGGGATTGTAGACCAAGCAGGCATGGTTCTGGTTTGCCCAAAGTTAAATGTTCTCCTTATGCATCAGTTTTTCTTCTATTAAGTTTGTAAGTCATTGGTGAAATAGAAAAAAATCGCTGAAGAGTCAGGCAACCTAGGTTCAGTTCTAGCTTGTTCCATTACCTGTGTGACCTTTGTCATCAGCAAAATTGAGGATTAGACCGGGTAATTTTAAAAATATTTTTGAATTCTTAAATTTTGATTCTATGACCACTTTCACTAAGATGCCAAATCTAAAAGATGCTTTTTAGTCTTTGTGTTTCTAGACCTCTGCAGTTAAGCTGTGATTTTTTAAATGTGTGAAATAGATTTTAGAAATAAGGTATTTTATTAAAAATTTGGGATTCTATAGAGGCGGACTATATAGTCATCTTTCATCTGAATTCTAGTAAGTTTCCACCATTGCTCACTCTCTGAGGACTGATGTCCGTAGAGACAGAGAAGCCACCTAGTGGAGATGGGATGAAAGCTCAAAGCTGAAACTCCCCATAGGATCTGCTGTCAGGCCTCAAGCACCTAGATACTGCTCTGGCTTCTTTACCATGCTCTTTACCATATTCTGCCCTATGATAGTTACTCTATGTTTTAGTATCTAATATAATTATATAATAGTATGTCTAGTAGCTCTGAGAGCTGTGGAAATGCTAAATTTGCAAATTGCTTGGCCTTGAAGGATGTAGATATTCTGTTTTTTATCGGTTTTTTTTTAAATTGAATATACTTGAAAATAAAGTAAAAATCTGTAATTGTACTTCTCGACATGAAAGATTTCGTAGATATGCACCGCTCCTGGATGTTGTGCTATTTCCTGATCTGTGTGTACATTTGTAATAATCTATATGAGCATTTGTAGTTTTAAACTGAATGCACTATTTATTGATGAAATTGAAAATTTATTATCATTTGATTTCATTTCTTTTCTTCCCCCAGCATACAGCATGCCTCTGCAATGCCATCATTGCTTTGCTGAAAGTTCCCCTTTCATTTCAGAGATATTTTTTCCAGAAACTGCAGTCTACCAGCATCAAGGTAATGTAGGAAGAATACTAAGGTTAATATAGGTTTAAAAACTATCTTGTCAAGATAAGTGGTACATAACTACACTTTAGTATCTTACCTCTGGTTTTGGTAAAACCTTACAGCCTTTAGTTATAAGCCTTTGCTCCCATTATCAAGTGGTTTTGTGAAGGGAATGGGATTTGTGAGTTAAACTCTCTCCCTTTTTAACTGCCAGTGTCAAATGCTATGAGACGGGCTTTTGGTTAACTGGACTCTGTCACTTGTCCCTTACCTCCAGGAGTAAGTTAATGAGTTTTATCATAGTAGCCTGCAAGGATCTTGAGCTGAGTCTTTGTCTGATTAGCCTACTCAGACCCAACCTAGACTGAATTGGTTCCAGTAAAACATCACCAGTCCTAACTCCAAAGCACTTTTGCCTGTGAATAACAAGTTTTGAGGAGCTGGCCAGTGAATAGAAATAGTATTTTGAAGTATTTAAGCCACTCAAAATTCAAAAACTATTTTTGATTCAAAAAATGGAATTATTGGAAAAGGGGAAAATTGTCATTTTTGAGAGATTTCTTGGATTATCCCTATCAGTTAATGTCTTCAGTGAACTTTTGCATCCATTCAAATGCTTTTAATTATAATTAACGGAGCATTCCATTTCAGAATTTCCTGAATAATAAGGAAGCTTGATTATCTAGATAAGAAGTGCTAAGGTGGCCGGGCGCGGTGGCTCATGCCTGTAATCCTAGCACTCTGGGAGACCGAGGCGGGAGGATCGCTTGAGGTCTGGAGTTCGAGACCAGCCTGAGCAAGAGTGAGACCCCGTCTCTACTAAAAAACAGAAAGAAATTAATTGGCCAACTAAAAATGTATAGAAAAAATTAGCCGGGCATGGTGGCGCCTGCCTATAGTCCCAGCTACTTGGGAGGCTGAGGCAATAGGATCGCCTGAGCCCAGGAGTTTGAGGTTGCTGTGAGTTAGGCTGACACCACGGCACTCTAGCCCAGGCAACAGAGTGAGACTCTGTCTCAAAAAAAAAAAAGAGAAGTCCTAAGGTAAGATGTCTCCAGGGTTGATTAGTTTAATAGTCAACAACATTATTAAAAAGACTAGTTTCTTCCATCTTCTCCTTTAGCAAGACTTGAGCTTTCTGTAATTCATGTGTATTTGGAATTTTTCATACTTTTTTAAAAAAATTATTCTAATGAGAGGTTTAAAATGTCATTTGGATATTGAATTTTTTATACCATGATGACTTCATTGTGGAGGTAACTGTAGAAGTTCATTTACATTTGAATTTAGTCTATGTAAAATTACCTAAGACCAAAGAGACTGGCAGCTGGACATGAAAATTTACACAGTGTATTTCCCTACTAGGAAGTGGTTCATTATTAAAGAAATGCTCTACCAGGGAAACAGTGCCTTTGCTGTTCTGTAATTCTCTGTTACCATCAAACAGAACTGAGATTTGAGATGAAAAATACAGTGGTATTTTAAAGGAAGCATTAGGACTTTAAAGGTATATCTGCCTGGTTGGCCCACCACAGTTGGGTCATGCAGAGGTCGGGGGGTGCGGTGCACATGCGAGTGTGTTAGCCTGTAACCAGTGATTAGCACAGACATGTTCATCAGAAGGAAGCTTGCTCTTGGTTCTTGGCATTTATTTTAATGTTGGCATTCCAGCTTGCTCTGTCACCATCCCCCCGGAACCCAGCAGAGCCCATCGCTGTCCAGAATAACCAGCAGCTGGCGCTAAAAGTAGAGGGAGTGGTTCAGCACGGATCTAAACCTGGACTCTTCCGCAAAATTCAGTCTGTCTGTCTGAATGTTTCTTCCACACTACAGAGTAAATCTGGACAAGATTACAAGGTAATTTAGAGAAGAGGCAGAATGGTGATACAAATTTTATGAACTCATCGATGGAAATTTTCCAGTGTTTTTCGTGGTTAAGCAGATTGCAATTACACCTCCAACACGATCAGATGGACATAAATTAACAGCACATATTGAGGTTTGAGGGGGCTAATAAACAACACTTCTCTTTTCTCTGCCTGAATCAGTTAATAGACAAAGCATCCAGGCAACAGATACAAAATATGAGTTCTGTTACTGTTAGAGTTGTGGGAAACCTAAGTGAGGTGCCTGGCAGCAAGGACTTCCTAACCTTAGACCTCCAAATTGAATTTTCCTACCCAGCTTTAGCCAGTATATATGCGAGCCTGCCCCGGCAAAATTTATGGCAGGGAGGAGTACTCTGATGCTCAAAGAAGGAAAAGAGAAGGTACTTATCTTCCCACCCTGAAACTTAACAATCAGTAAGACTCACCTCCTCCCCTGGAGGCCAGTATTGCTGATCTAATGAAAGGTCCCCTCACATGGAGGGAAACATCAGGAGTAGAGAATAAGCGTCTCCCTAACCCACCCAAGCCCTCCCCCAAAAAAGCATACTTCTATCTATTTTTCTCTATCTTTAATAAATATTAGCATTTTTGAGAATGTATATAGCATTAATATATAGTGGTCAGATAAAGTAAAATTCAAGCTTACGTTAGTAGCCAGAGCTAAGATGCTGAATCTGTGCCCATGAAATACCAATGTTCTAAATATAGAATGTTCCTTTCTTTAGATGTCTCTTTCTAATTCCTTGATGATTTAGCCACAGTAAATGGAGCAAGGAACAAGTCCACAATTGTATTAGCAAAGTTGTTCAGATGCCCAGATTGGTTGTGTCCAGGTTTGTTGTGGCATGTTTGAACTGAGGTCCCGTAGCAAGGAAGGGGTTATCAGTGAAGGTATAAAAAGAGAGCGTTTAATTCTCTTCAGATGTTTTAGACTAAAAAGCCAAAGGAAGGTCTGGTTTAAGTCATCACTACTTTCTTTACTGTGGCAGTCTGTCCACTCTCTGATAAGGCTCAGCCTTCATTCTCTTTTTTTCCTCTACTTTGACTTCTATGACACAAAACATGGTACCTTGTACCACTCAATAAGTATTTTGTGAATGATGAAAAAAATAATTTACTGTATTTAGAGTACAACTGTTACAGTTGGGTGATCTCTACTGTCACAGAAGGCTGTAATGAGAATTTACATGGTTAATTTATCCCCTTCTGCAGCTCTCTCCTCTCTTTGAATTTGAAACAATAACTATGATTCTCTTTGTTTCTTGTATATAATTTCTGCTGTTAAGAAAAAAACATTTAAACCTAGAAACACTGGTCTTCTGCTTGTTGACTTACCTCTCAAGAGGAGTTAAGGAAAGTCAGAAGCCGATACAATAAGCTATGTAGTACATGATTGCTTTATGATATTTCTCACAGTGAGTTTGCAACTTAAAATGCAGCCTTTCAGGATGATCACTTTGCCTAGCCTTACTTCTGGTCCTTTTAAGGAAATGCTTTGTTAGGCATATTCTTTAGGGAAATAAAAGCCCTACAAAACCTGAAAGTAAGGAGGATAAAAGTATCTATACTATAAATAATTCTAAGATCTTGCACTGGTTGGTGACTTCAGTTCATAATGTTACAGATAAATATCTCTGGAAAATTGACCTCATGATAACTGCTCTTTGAGACACAAAGCAGGAGGGCACATTTATATACTTAATTATGCTGCAGAAACACACATAAACATAGAGCAATCTGGTCAAATATCCATTAGGGTTACCTTTATATGCATTCTCAGAATAAGTCTTTTTCTTCCCGTGCTTCATCTTGCATACAAGTAAGGATATGCCAGCAGATTTTATTGTATTCTTTGACGGACAAAGGCATGAATGTCTGGCTAAATAAATGAATGAGCCCATAAATGTGTTTTATAAAATACCATACTACCAATCTGAACAAGATACTGATTATTAAGTGAGCAGTGTACAAGTTCTAAAGTTAATTTGGTAAAGGAGGAAGGAACCACTACATTACTTAAGTCATATAAAATCAGACTAGGAGACAAAACCTAACTTAAATTTACTTATTGTTATGTTCTTTTTCAACCTCTTAGATTTTAAACTCCTGGAACAGGTGGTTTCATCCTTTTTCTTCAGAATATCACATCACAAACTAAAAAAAGTTAGGGATTTGGAGATGGGGTCAGGTGAGTGAGGAAGAAAGGCCAGCATGTAAAGGGTTGAAAAAGGCTCTGGGAGCTCATTCTCCTGAAGGACAGTGAGGAGGAAGTTTCGCTTAATAATAGTTCAGAGTGCAGGCCCTGGAGTTAGCCTTCACAGTTCAGACTCCAGCTCCACCACTCATTAGCTATGTCACCTTGGAGAAATTACTTAACCTCTCTGCCTCAGCCACCTCATCTATGAAACAGGGGTGATAGTAATACCTATGTCTTGGTTGTTTGCAGGGACAAAATAAGCTCTTAGAACAGGGCCTGACTCATACTAAGCACTGAATAAATGTCAGCTATCATTGTTATATAATAATTCTTTCATTCCAGATACCCATTGACAATATGACCAATGAGATGGAGCAGAGAGTTGAACCTCATAATGACTACTTCAGTACTCAGTTTCTGTTGAACTTTGCTATCCTTGGAACACACAACATCACAGTGGAATCTTCAGTGAAAGATGCCAATGGCATCGTCTGGAAGACTGGTCCCAGAACTACCATATTTGTGAAATCCCTGGAAGATCCTTATTCCCAGCAAATTCGCCTACAACAGCAGCAAGCGCAGCAGCCGTTACAACAGCAGCAGCAACGAAATGCCTATACACGGTTTTAACCTTGTAATGAATGCACTATGGACTTCAAAGGGATGATCAAACTGGCAGAAATCGTTTCCTTTTTCATAGGGATCAGATATGAAAGTTATGTGGAGTCCACTTATCCTTACATTGATTTCTATAATATGATATTTTGGAAAAGGGGGTTTTTTTCCTTAAAAATTTAGTTTGAAAAATAATTGGGTTCCTAGCCAGCCAGGAAGATTTCTTTTCTTATTCCTTCTTAAACCAAATTCTTTATCTCATACTTAACATTTTCATTGTTTTGTTATTATTGTTTTTTCTTTTGCTGAACTTTTTCCTTTTCTTTCAAGATAAGTCATAAATCAAGATCATTGAATTAGTAAGTTTGACTGCTTCTCTTCCAAAATACACCATCTGCTCTCTGACACAGGCCTGGAATTCTGAGCTAGGCATTGGGAAGTTCTGATCAGTTGGTGCAAGGTTTGTCCGTGGTAGCAGAAAAATGAGTCTGTCTATAGATGGACTTGAGAGTGTCCCCTGCAGGATCCAGTCTCCTGGATTATGAGGACCTACAGTCTCGCAGGGTTGAAATGTCCTGTTGTGTTATATCAGCCACTTATCTGTCTCCCCTGTGCTAAAGCAATTTTAATTTATTGTTTTAGTATTTAATTGATCCAAAGAACAACTAGCAATTACATAGAAAAATTGAGATTAATTTGGGTTTTTATAATATGTGTGTGACTGTGTATAATACAGACACTTTACATTGTTTCTAAAAGTTAAAAAAAAATCACATTTAATGTCTTAATGTTTTAAGTTGGAGGGCAGATCTTTTCCTTTGACTGGTTTGGTTTTTACTTGATGAGTTATGTAATGTTAGACTTAATTGTCTAGAAAGAGCAGTCTCTTTATAACACAACCTCAATTAGTTGGGATGCTCAGGGAATAGACTTTTCTGGAAAGCCAGAAAACCCCTTTTTTTCCTATTTTAATACTGGTTGAAGACCATTATAAAATACAATGTACTTTCTCATCTTAACACAGTATACTAGATACAGCTTAACTGTTTCTTGATTGGGGATTATTCAGTGCTTCAAGATCATGATTTCTTAACATCAGGGATCACAGGGTTGCAGATACTGATGATACAGGCAATTGGGTTGGATGCAGCTCCTAAGATGAAGTAGGATACATTCCCTGGAATTTCCTTTTTAAATAAATCTCTCAATTTCTTTGCTTGTGTTTTGCCTTTTTCTCTTCAAAGTCAACATTGCTTCAAAGGAAAATGGAAGAAGTTAAAAAAATAAGGTCTTTTTGCTTGTCATGTGGCCTCTGAGAGTTGAGAAGTGATTGGCGACTTGGGTCTCTCCAGGATTGTGTGCCTTCATGAGCTATCACTCCAGCACAACACACTGTACTGCTAACAGCCAGAACTGTGTTGTAAAACATGTACAAATCTATGGTGTCCACCGTGAATAACATCCTTTCAGACACAGCCCAGTTGCATACACTGTACAACCTGTATGGTCATGTCAGCATCTGGGAGCATATGCCTTAGGAAGAATTGCCAGAGTGATGTGCAGGACCCCTCATCCTTTTAGCAGGTGGGGAAAGAGCTGAACCAGAAAGCCTGGGTTCTGCTCTTAGCTCCGATGAATTAGCTCTGTGACCTGGGGCAAGTCATGTTACCTCTCTAGACCTTAGTTTGTCTGTAAAATTACTGAATTTAAACTAGATTTCTGGACTCTAACCTAGAGTTTTAGTATCAGGTGACTGAAAAACTAAAGAGGAAAAAAAAGGCTTTTGGGGGGAAATCTTTTTAATTTTGTTCTAATTAAGTGCATATTTGGGGGATGAAATTTTACAATGTGGGTTTCAAGTTCCTGGTACTATTTCAAGGTAGAATTGTCCAAAAAAGAAGCAAATCTTGGACAAGCCACCAATTCTCTGTGAGACCTTCCCAAATTTTATTAATATGTTTTTTAAAAATAGGGTTTTAACACCTGTAATTATGATTTTTGGTTTGGTATACTATGTGCCCCTGGCACAAACTTGAAAGAAATTATTAAAAACAAATCCAAATAGTTGGGAGTAGGAAAGTATTAATAGCTCTATGAAGCAAAAAACACTTTTATTTCAGTATGTCTGTTAGATCCAAGATTAGAATTCTGATTTTATGTTTGGTATAATATCTACCTCATTTTTGGCACCAGCTGTTAAAGAGTTACTTGTGGGGGAAAACTGTTTATAATTTCAGCATGAGACTAACGAATGAAAAAAAAAAATAAGGAAAGATGCAGAAAAGAAAGATATACGTAGTAATTATGAAATGAGCATGTTCCCTGAATTTAGAAATGTGAATAATAAAGGGCACTGGCTGGTTGAGTGTAGAAAGGCAGGCCTAATATTTCTCAGTGCTTAGTGACTTTGCAGCACAATAGTCCCTCCTCATCTGCGGTTTTGCTTAACAGTTTCGGTTAACCGCGGTCAACTGCAGTATGAAAATATTATATACAATAAGATAATTGAGAAAGAGACCACATTCACTTAACTTATTACAGTATATTATAATTATTCCATTTTATTAGTTATAGTGATAATCTCTTCCTATGCCTATTTTATAAGTTAAACTTTGGCATAGGTACGTATGTATAGGAAAAAATATATATAGGGTTCAGTACTATCCATGGTCTCAGGCATCCACCAGGGTAGAACGTGTCCCCCGCTGATAAGGGAGACTCCTGTATAGTCTGGTGAGCGTGAGCACAGTTCAGAGCCACACTGCCCAGGTTCAAATCTTAATTCTACCTTTGTGACAAGCTACTTAATTCTCTGTATGCCTCAATTTCCTCATTCCTAAAGTAGAGAAACATGATAGTGCTTCGTGGGGTAGGTGTGAGAATTAAACGAGTTAATATAGAATTAATATATGTTAAGCACTTAGAACATACCTGGCACATAGTAAACATATGTAAGTGTTTGCTGTTATTATTACTACTGTTATCATCCTCCTTAGTATTTTTCACAGTGTTAGATCAGTTCTTAGTCTTAGCATTTTATTTCTTCAAAATAAAAATCATCTTTTCTCTGCTACTAAACACATTTAAGCTATCTTACCTCGTATTCATTTTGGATACATTGAGTAATGTTGACCTAAACAAAATGGAATCTCTGTCTACTACATTGATGTAGATTATTGAGTTAAAATATTTAAAGGCATACATGCAAAGGAAAAGTAATGTATTCCAGCTTAAACTATGATCTGGCGAGACCTTTCCAGCTCAAACTAACCAGGGACAGGTAATTTGTACCTGGAAGACAAAAATCACTTTTAACGTAAGATGTTGTTCAGAGAAGAACAACCAAACAAGATCCCCAGACTAATGTCAGTTTAAATCCTATTTACAAGACTCACCTGTCATCAGTCCTTAGATAGGTCACTTGCTCTCTCTCTGCCAGTATCTGCCAACAGAATATTGAGAATAAGATGACCTGCCACTTGGAATGTATAGCATAAGCAATGCTAGCCAATAGAACTTTCTGTGATGATGGGAATGTTCTAAATCTGCACTATCCAGTACAGCCACTAGCTACATGTAGTTATTGAGGACTTAAGTAATGGCTAGTGCGACTGAGGGGCTGAATCTTTTATCTACTTTAAATCCACTTAAATAGCCTCAGGTTGTTACTACCTATAGAATTGGACAGTACATGTAGAAAGGAAGAAATGAAAGGACTATTACCTTAAGCCCTAGATAACCCTTAAGGAAGGTTAGATAAGGGAGTCTACATTGGAATTCTTTGACCCACTAAAAGTTCCACATGAAGAGTACGTAGATGACAAGGAGGGTATTTAGCGTTTACATGTTTGCTTTGCTTCTGGTAATACAATGCTATACAATACAATACTATGTTGCTCAACCAAACCTGGTTCTTTACACAGTATGCCTGGGTCTTAGACTTTACCAGTCAGATAGACATTAAAAGTATGATAGGATATACTGAGAAGTCCAAACGTCTGATGAATTGGCTTAAATTTCTAACCAGTAGCACTCCAGCAGGAGGTTATGGTCTTCCTTTCAATTTCTTGCCCAAGAACACAAGACCTTTAACACCATGGGCTGTGTATTTTCTTGGCTCTGCTGGAGCCAGTCCCTTATCCCAGTCTAAAGTACTATGAGCAATTTAATTATGAATTCTAATTAGGATTTAAACAGAGCATGTTGTTTTTTTTTTCTTCTTCTTCTTAAATAACATACCAAGACCTGGAGCCATTCGTTCCCACATTCTAATGAAAAATGCTAAATTCACTTTTTTCAAATCTGCAGGTACAAAACATTTTTCAGTGTGTTTTTTTCCCTTCATCCTTCTGCTTACTTGATACTCTCCCAGAGCAATTCTTTCCTGCGCAGTCAAGTTTGTTGTGTAAGAAATAATTGTCCTCTATTATTTGGGTCTGGTTAAAGATTGAAACTTGGTTAAATAAGTTTCAGGAATGTCTCATAGATCATGTCTACAAGTCTAGCTTTTGTAGAGTGAAACCTAGCTGGCAGATTAGGACTAAAAATATTTTTTTGTTGTTTGCAGATTTTTTTTAGTGAAATTATAAAGGTGGGATAATCCAAAATGTGTTAGAACAGTCAGAAAAATGAGCATCTCAAATACCAAAGTCAGGATATTTTAAAGAAAATCAGGTGGTATGCAGAGAAGAAATACTCTCTAACTCAACTTTGGTTTTCTTGGAGATTTCATTTGTGGGTTTTGATGATGCTTATTTGTGGCAATGAGTCAAAAGTGTTTAAAGTAGAGCATTAGGACGAATAAAATAGAGCTAAATTAGACTAAGGAATGATGAGAAGATACCAATGTCTAGTTCTGTTTCCCAAGAGCAAGGAAAGTGAAAATAGTCTGTGCTGCCTGCAGGCTCCCTCTACCCCCGGTAGAAGCAGTGGAGCTAAGGATGCTTTCTATGTGTCATCTCCCCCTGGTAGCGTGGAACTGTAGTGAGGTGAGCAACGTGATGATGAATTGGTAACACTTGTGTCCCAGCCTTGCTTTGCCTTCGCATCCCACCCACCAGCAAAAGCGGTGTGATGAGGAGGGTCACAGGAGAAATAGATGAGAGGACTGCCCTAGAAAAGCAAAGGGGAAGAGGGACACTCCGTGTGAGCCAATGCATTGCCAGGCCTGAGCTGGGGGTGGGAGATTCCAAAGGAAACTGACAGGGAGAGCCCTCGAGCAGCTTGCAGTCACATTTGGTAGAAAAAGACCTATGTTTAGAGAAGGTGCAGAGGGCTTTATAAAAGCAATTAACAAAGCACAAAAGAGTGCCATTTCTGAAACTCTTGATAGCATTCCCTTATACGTAGCAGTCAGGAGAGGATCTTAAGTAAAGAGAAAACTGGCCATCGTTTGGCATTTCTCCTTTTGCAGTGTTTGGAATGCATGTGTCCCTTTGCAGCTCCTGCTCGACATAATTGAAGACAGTTGGGTATCTATTACTTGCAAGCCAAAGAGGAACTAAAGAGCATTTGGAAACAAAAGATATACCCCTAAAGTGTAAAGAAAATATTTAACCTCAAGGAGGTAGGAGTTTACACTCAAAAATTAAATATTATCTCACGTTGCAGACACCGCTGCCTCGGGCCAGCCTGCTGGATGACTCAAACCCCTCAATGTCACATTTCAAGGTACCAAAGCATTAGGGAGAAATAACTATAATCACAGAATCACTTAAGCCACATCAGATCTGTCCTACTCAGTGGTTACTGTCCCCCAGGATGCACAAAAGCATATAAGCCCTGGCTAGAATTGTTCTTTCTCAGCAAGTGAGCATATCTGGAATCTCTCCTTGAGGGCTCTTAACACAGGAGAGGACCCACAAATCTGTCCTAAGTACTATTAATCATTCCCCCTGCTACCATGCCCAAGTAGCTGGCCAAGAGCAGCTGATGGAAAGAAAGCACTTTTTCTTCATCCTGAACACCAAAGGTAACTCAGCTGACATCACAGGACACTGCGGCTTCGTCAGCAACATTTGTCTGGGCAGGAGTTTGTGAACTTGGACAGATTTCCTGGATATGCCAAAGGCATGGCCAGCAAGGGCACAAACAACTCAGAGAACCAGTACCTTTGATTCATTCACCAATGTTTGCTGAACACACACAGTACAGCAGGCGCTGGGAATACAATTGTGGACAAGCTCCTCGGGCTCAGAGCCGTGCCACTCCCTCTTTTTTGCGGAGGCCATGAGAGGTAGAGTCATGAGAAACCCACTCTGGCCTTGACGGTGCTGGGTGAGCCTGAGCTTCCTGAGGCGAGTGATCAGTTCTCGGGTGAAAGGGGATAGGAATGGGTTTGGACAGGACTATTCAGGTCAGAGTCGCTGCTGTTCCTTGTGTAGCCCTTCAGAAAAGCTCATTCGGCCCGTGTCCTCTCCTTTGGTATTTAACCATCCTCACAATTCACTAAGTTTTTCCTTATATCCAACTAAGCCACTCATGGCAATCTTAAACCTGGTTCAATTCTCTGTGTTTGAGGAAGAAGAAAAACTCCCACAGAACCTCGGTCAGGGAGAAATAGCTCCCATCAGAATGCGGTCTCCCCGGACCCCAGCCATTCTACACTGAAACACCCGTCCATCCCTCCGGACGCCGTGATTCCTCCAACCGAATGTGATCCTTTGTATCCCGCTGTGACCAGTAACGTGTCGTGCACAGGCAGCTGCCCCACCCTTGGGGTTGGCATAAATGTGGACAAGTAGTGGCTAATGTCAGCGGGTCCTGTTAACGGAACAAACAGCTCCTGCCACTGTCCCGCCCCCACCACCCGTCAGCTTCCTGGATATTCTCTGAGTCTGTTTCTTTTCATAACATCTCTTTGAGCCTTGGCTTCCTCATCTGTGAAATGGGGCTAATAACTCCCTTGTTGAAGAGTCGTGAAGATTAAATGCGATAACATGCACAAAGCCTGGTACTTGGCAGTTGGGCAAGACGTTTCAGCCTTACAAAACTGACGCTTCGGGTCACCTCTGCCTTAGAGAAGGATGATGTTCCAGGCCATTTGAGGACCTAGAAAAGACTCGAAGTTCTTAGACTCAAGAGGAAGTTATTCCTTTTTCTTAGGAGGAGAGGATTTCCAAACCTTGGGCTTCCCTGTCAGCACAAGTCTTGAGTCATGAGTCGGGGGCCAGGAAGAAATGGGAGAAACGTCACCAGCACAGTGAGCCCCAGCCCAGGCTGCCTGTCATTCTTTCTGAGTCTTCTTTGGTCAACCGCAAAATAAATGGGCTTGCATCCAAAGTTAGTTGGTGCCAGCAGATCTATCAGGCATGCGCCCCGTGATTCAGTGCAGGCGGAACATCTCACTGACCAGAACTTCATCCCTACTGACTGACAAGGTCTTGGAGAGTTTGCCATCCCTCCCAAACACAGAACATACAGCAAGGAGAACTTAAAATTGCAGTAAGAAGTTTAGGCTGGGTATAAAGAAGAACTTAGTGAACTGTGAACATAATTATCTCCCAAAGGAAGGAGGCATTCAGGCTGTGTGAGAGGGCCTTAGGACAGGGTGTCCGGCCAGCCACAGGGATATATTTGCCAAGAGCCCTCTGGAGGCAGAGGGACGGACTTCAGGACCTCTGGACCGTATATACCATCAGCAAGATCCCAGGGAGGCTGCAGCTAACTGCCCCCAGCAAGGGCTTTGCCTGGGAGATGGGGTGTGGCCCGCTCCCCACCAAACACATAACCTCCAGACTGAGGGCTCAGGCAGTGCAGCTGTGAATATAAATAGCCCCTGTGTGATGCTTTCTGTCCTTAAAGCAGGTGCCTCCAGTCACTGCCCAGAATGGGACAGAGGGAACAGGAGAAGGGTGCACAGAGAAGTATTGGGGGTGGGGGTGGGGTAGGGCTGGAGCTGACAGCTTAGAGGAGAGTGATGGTGAAAATGTTGTTTTTTGTCACCTCCCAAGTATGTGTCTCTGCGTGTCTTTATGAGGTAGGTGTCCAGGCAGAGAGGAGCTGTCCCACTTTTGGGGAAGAGGGCAGGGGCTGTCCTGCACAGTGTTCTGTTCCCACAGCCTTCATCCTGGTCCACAGCCTCGTTGTGTCTCCCTGGAATGTTGCTCTCACCTCCTGTTTTCCTTGCTGCTAGTTTCAGTCTCCTCCGAGTGAACTTTATTCAGCATTGCTTTCCAGTTTACTCCTTCCCTAAAAAACTTTTATGGACTCCAGATACAGCCAAATTCTTCAGTCTGTCATTGAAGACCCTCCACAACGAGACACTGGCTTACAGCCTGGCTTACCTCTTGACACCCTCGGCATATATCCCAGACTACAGTGAGACTAGCTTCTGGGGCTCTCTGTGAGCTCAGTTGCAGGTTCCTACCTTCGTGGCTTCACTCGTATTTTCCCTCCACCTGAATACTCTCCTCCCCACCATGGCTGAAAAACCTGTCCATCCCTTCCTGCTGTTTCTGCAGCCAGCACAGCAATCAGCGTCCTCCGCAGCCTGAATCACATTCTGTCTCGTGCGGAATATGCGGTCAGGCTGCCTGGCCCTCAGGTCACCGTCAATGGGAACAAACGGTGGCTAATGTTACTGTGCCCTGTTGACGGGAGCAAAGAGATCCCTCCACTATCCCACATCCCCCCTCAGCTCCCTGGCTGTTCTCTGGCCTCCAGCCTGGTTCTCATCCCTGCTTCGAGCAGCGCTGACTGCTCTGTCGCTGGCCAGACCCGACGTCCACCAGGGGACGGAGGCGTCAAGCCAGCCTGCCTGGGAGCTCCAAGCTCTCGTCAGCATGAAGGCCAGTGCAGGGCCCGCTAGCGTCATAGAGGCCCAGTGTGGGCCCTGGGTGCCACTGAGGCTCTGATCGGAGGGCTGAGGTAGGAGGGAGTGGGTAGTGACTAAAGCTCACAAGAAATTGAAAAAAAAAAGTGCTTCTCCATCTCTTTCCTCACAATCATTCTCATCCTCCTCTGGCAACAGCCTGCTCTTGGTCACAATTTAGAATATGTAGTTGCCGTGGATGATCTGGGTTTTAGTTTCTATCCAGGTTCTTCCTGGTCCTCCCTTCCTTCCTCCCTCCTTCCCTTTCTCTCTCTGTCCCCGTCTTCCTTTTTCACGAGTGCCTATCACGTGCCAGGCACCTGTGCATGTATGCAGCAGATGCACAGTCCCTGCCCTCAGCAAGCTTCCAGATGTTGTCATATGTCGGGCTGGCCAGGGAGCGTCCACAGTGCCAAGGTCTAACTGACGAGGCCAAGCTGCACTGAGGGGAGAGTTGGGAAGGACAGGCATTATTATTCTCATTGTCTGAGGAGGTGTGTAAAGCCCAGAGACCCTGTGGAAGGTGGCGTGAGCAAGGGAGACACCGGGAAAGAGAAAGGCAGGCAAGGAAGCGGGAGGGGCCTTCGGTTTCTCACCACTCCCATCCAGTCCGACTCCAGGGCTAGCTGTGAGCCGATTCCTAAAGCTCAAATCTGACACCTTCGCTCCTGTGTTGGTCACCTGTTAAGTTACCCGGCAACTCGTGTTTCCCCCTGTACTCCTATCCTCGAATGCTATCATCTACAGCTTCTGCTACAAGCCTTGGGCCACAGGGCCCTCCTCTGGCTGGCTGGACCTGTGACAGGTAACCTTGAAAGCCACCCAAGGCCGTGTTTTCTGCTCTACAGATAGCAAAAGAAGGCCCGGCTGAGCTCCTGCCCCAGGTTCCCTGAGCTGCCTTTGTGTCCTCGAAATGCACAGAAATATTCATCTTTGAGTTTTCCTTTTGGGCACTCGCCAGTACATGATCTTGCTCTAGTCAGATTTACCCACGATGCCCTGAGGGGAGGTGGACGGTTAAAGTAATAATGCAAAGACAACAAACAAACAAACAAAAAAACCCCTTCAGTCTTTTTAATATCCAGAATAAGATATTGAGAATACAAAGGTATAGGTTTTGGCTATAAAAATAGACAAGAGAAAGAACAGTGGGATGACCATGCCACTTCCGGTGTGCCGACCATCTCAGTGCCCTCTGAGCCCCGGTAAGTCCGTTGCACGCCTCTGGGCCGTTGTGCATGCCTGGCTCTCAGCATGCACTGCACTTCTCCCCTTAGCCCATCTCTTAAGATTTACCCAGGTTTAAAGTCCTCCTACTCAGGAAGTGGAAAGTCCTCCTCTCAGAGAAGAAGGAAGTGTTCCCTGAGAGCCCCCCAGAGCTGGGTGCTACCCTACCCTGCTGTTCTACTCTCCGGTAAAGCACTCCACTTCTTAGAACTTCGTAACTTCCTGCTTACATGTCTGTCTCCTCTTCTAGGCTGCGAACATCCGAAGGGAGGGATTGGGAGTTCATCATGGTACCTGGCCCAGCAGGCAGTCAAGAAAGTTGAATTACTTACTGAAGAATTCATTATCAAATGGCCTAGACATCATACAGTTCCTGGTTCTAGGTGCGCAACACGGAGAACTGACTGTAAACACAAGAGCTATCACCCAACCAGTTCCTGGGCATGGCTGGTCCTCAGTCCTCTACAAAATAGCAGGCACCCTACGCTGTCCTGCCAAGGAGGGCCTGCTGCTACGCGCTCATGCAGCCGAATAATCCTGTGGTCACTGCTAGATAAGCAGTGTGGCCTGGGCCCTGCAGCTTGCCTCCTCTGTGACTGAGGTGAAGCTTTGTCACCCCTGTCTCTGGGCTTCAGTGTCTCCATCTGTCCTGAGGTTGTGGATCCTGATTAGAAAGCTCTTAGAGATTCCTGAAAGGATTGTTATTGTTCTGCAGTACAAAGGGTATTATGTCATGGTGGCATAAGAGCACAGCAAATAATGTGAACGAGGAAATAATAAGGGCACTTATTCCCCAAAGCACATTGATTTAAACCACAAAAGCTCCTTGGAACAGAGCTCTAGGAGTGTAAAAGCCTAAGCAATCAGCAACCCCTGTGGGAGGGGAGCCCATGCCAGGCGACCGCTGGAGAGTTGATGTGATTATTCTTGGCAGGCCAGTTTTCTCCCTCAGGTGTTCTCACTTTGGTGAAATGTCCCTGTTGTAATGAGCCCAGCATACCTGCTGGGTTCCAGGGAGGAAGGGCCATTATTAATATTTCCACATCTTCTGCGTAAGAAGCAAAGAATTGGCCTTAGCACAGCTCCATCCACTTTTCCTTCTCTGTGTGATGAAAACATCTCCAGATAAGGGCAAGTCCATCACCACTTTTGCTTCTATTAATAAAATCTGCACACACACACTGCACAGTGTGTGTTTTACTAGAGCGTCTGGTTACTTCTATGTTGTATTTTTCTGCGTTGTACTGGCCCCAGGAAGGGCAATGACTGGGGCTGATCGAGAGCTGCGGCAGCAGATAGTGGAGACTTCCCCTCCAGGGAGCTCCCGTAATGGGCCTGCCTCCCTGCACAGCCCCTTTTCTTTGTGTCTCTGTGTCCAACATTCCAAATTCCTAGGAGCGGGAATCTGGTTGATCCAATCTGGGCATGTCACAGCATAAACATGGCTGCCTGGAGCCATCTAGGGGTGTGTGTGTCTCAGAACGGGCAGGGGAGGTTGAACTGTCCCCAGACAAGAGCAGCTGAGTGATGATAATCCACTGCAGTTCTGAAATATGTACCATCCTTTCTTATAAGTGTGACTTTAGGTCACTAAAATGCGATAAGCAGAAGGCACGGAAGTGACCGATGATTGCCTTCATATTTTACATTGTGTGGTAGATTCCATTTGCTTACCTCTTTCTGCAGTAAAAAGCATCATGTGATCACTCACTGTTAAGTCATAATACATCTGACTGCCAAGTTACTTGCCTTTTCAGATAAGGCGTGCTCCCTTTTTATTAGGTACCATTAGGACATGAGCAGTATGCAGATGCTCAGTCATTCGCCCGGCAACCACGCACTGAGCAGCAATGACATGTCTGATACGAGGTTGCTCTGCTTGAGGTACCCACCGTCTAAGGTGGGAGTCCACGCTAGACAGCAGCAAAGTGACATGAGCCATAAAAAATTAAAATCCATCTTTCTTTTTGGCCGGGTGCGGTGGCTCACGCCTGTAATCCTAGCACTCTGGGAGGCCGAGGCGGGTGGATAGCTCAAGGTCAGGAGTTCAAGACCAGCCTGAGCAAGAGCGAGACCCCGTCTCTACTATAAAATAGAAAGAAATTAATT
>CAUYRT010021314.1:0-11138 GCA_963574885.1 Lepilemur ruficaudatus | reverse complement strand
ATTAGCCTTTTGTGAGATATATAATTTGTGAATATTTTCTCTAATTCTGTGTGTTTTCTATTTCCTCTGTTGATTATTTCCTTTGCAGTGCAGGAAATTTTTAATTTAATTAAGTCCCATTTACTTATTTTTGTTGTTGCTATATTTGCATTGGGAGTCTTAGTCATAAATTCTTTGCCTAGGCCAATGTTTAGAAGACTTTTTCCTATATCTTGTTCTAAAATATTTTTAGTTTCATGCCTTACATTTAACTTTTTTTATGTACCTTGAATTAATTTTTGTAAATGGCAAGATGTAGGGATCCTGTGTAATTATTCTGGAGGTAGCTGTCCAGTTTTCCCCAGTGCCATTTATTGAATAGGGCTTCCTTTCCCCAGTGTATGTTGTTGTCTGCTTTGTCAAAGATCAGTTGGTCATAGGCAGATACTTTTATATCTGGGTTCTCTATTCTGT
The DNA here is from genome assembly GCA_963574885.1 of Lepilemur ruficaudatus. Taxonomy (NCBI): domain Eukaryota; kingdom Metazoa; phylum Chordata; class Mammalia; order Primates; family Lepilemuridae; genus Lepilemur; species Lepilemur ruficaudatus. The sequence continues at coordinate 10,685 of CAUYRT010021314.1, read as the reverse complement.
TCCGTTGGTGTCTCTCCCTTTATAGCTGGACCATGCTGTTTGGGTTAGATAGCCTGTACTATAATTTGAAGTCAGATAAGATGATGCTCTCCAGATTTGTTCTTTTTGCTGAAGATTGCTTTGGCTATTCTGGCCCTTTCTGGTTCCAAATGAAGCTTAGGATAATTTTTTCTAGATCCGTGAAATATGATGCTAGTAGTTTGGTGGGGATTGTGTTGAATCTGTAAATCATTTTGGGCAGTATGGATATTTTAGCAATTTTGATTCTGTCAATCCCTGAGCAGGGGATGTTTTTCCATTTGTTTGTGTCATCTGCAATATCTTTCCTAAGTGTTTTATAGTTCTCCTTGTAGAGATCTTTCACCTCTTTGGTTAAATGTATTTTCTTAGTCTTTTATTTTTTTCATAGCTATTTTAAATGGTATTGAGTCCTTGATTTGCTTCTCCACTTGACTGTTGTTGGTATATAGAAATGTTACTGATTTGTGTACATGGATTTTGAAACTTGATACTTTGCTGAATTTATCAATTCCAGGAGTCTTTTGGGAGAGCCCTTAGGGTTTTTTAGATATAAAATCATATCAGCAAACAGGGATAGTTTGACAACCTCCTTCCCAATTTGGATGTCCGTTATTTTTCTCTCTTGCTTGATTGCTCTGGATATGGCTTCCAATACCATGTTGAATAGAAGTGATGACAGTGGGCACCCTTGTCTTGTTCCAGTTCTTAGAGGAACGCCTTCAACTTTTCCCCATTCAGCATGGTGTTGGCTGTGGCTTTGTCATATATGGCTTTTATAATTGTGAGGTATGTTCCTTCTGTGCCTAGTTTGTTGAGGGTTTTTATCATGAAAGGGTGCTGAATTTTATCGAATGCTTTTTCTGCATCTATTAAGATGTTTATATGGCCTTTGTTTTTGTTTCTGTTTATGTGGTGAATCATGTTTTTTGATTTGCGTATGTTAAACCATCCTTGTATCCCTGCAGTGAAACCCACCTGATCATAGTGAATTATGTTTTTGATGTGCTGCTGAATTCAGTTTGCTAGTATTTTGTTGAGAAATTTTGCATCTGTGTTCAAAAGAGATAATGGTATTTAGTTGTCTTTTGTTGTTGTTGTTGTATCCTTTCCTAGCTTTGGATCAAGATGATACTGGCTTCACAGAATGAAGTAGGGCGTTCCCTCCTCGATGTTATGGAATAGTTTCTGTAGGGCGGGTACCAGTTCTTCTTTGTAGGTCTGGTGGAACTTGGCTGTGAATCCGTGTGATCTGGGGCTTTTTTCTGTCAGATTTTTTTATTACGGCTTCAATCTCACTGCTCGTTATTGGTCTGTTCAGGATTTCTATTAATATGTTGTCCTAGTTCAGGCTTGGGAAGTTGTTCATTTCCAGGAATTTATCGATTTCCTCTCGGCTGTATAGTTTGAGTAGAGGTTTTTGTAGTATTGGTGGATGACATTTTATATTTCTGTGGTATCAGTTGTAATGTCTCCTTTTTCATTTCTGCTTGAACTTTTTTGAGTCCTTTCTCTTCTATTTCTGGTTAAACTGGCCTGCGATCTGTCATTTTGTGTATGTTTTCAAAGAACCTTTTGTTTCATTGATCCTTTGTACTTTGTTTTTGGTTTCCATTTCATTTAGTTCTGCTCTGAGCTTTGTTATTTCTTTTCTTCTGCTGACCTTGGGGGTTTGGTTTGTTCTTTATTTCCCTGAGATGGGACATTAGCTAATTGATTTGTGATCTGTCTTTTTGGTGTAGACATTAAAGGCTATGAACTTTCCCCTTAGGACTGCTTTTTCTGTATCCCATAGATTTTAAAAATTTGTGTCCACTTTGTCATTCAGTTCAAGAAATCTTGATTTCCATCTTAATTTTATCATTTTCCCAAGGATCATTCAGTAGCAGTTTTTTAATTTACATGACATTGTATAAATTTGAGTGTTTCTCTTCAAATTGATTTCTTGTTTTATTCCACTGTGGGCTGAGAAGATACACGGTATGATTTCACAGTCGCACACGGTGCCGTGGGACTTGTTCCACTGGTTGGCACTCAGGGCCACGAGGGACGGAGGCTCTTGGTGTCCGGTCACGGGCCTGCGAGTGCTGCAGTGAGGCCAGTCGCCACGTAGACCGGAAGCTCTGAACCTGGGGCTCAGAGTGGCATCAGCTGCAGCAACCCAAGAACCAAGACCAGCAAGCAGGTCCCTGCTGAGCCTGGTCTCCATGTCAGTTTCACTATACAGTCTCCAGGAAGTTCCCGGATCAGCACAGAGGCCTGGAGTGGTGGTGGGGGCCCCTCCACAGCTCCCTTGGCAGTGTCTGTGGGGTTAGGGGGGGTGGAGTGTGTTGCCCTGGGGCTCCCTCCTATATCCCTTCCCCAGAGGTAGCTGTCTCCCCAGGTACCTTCTGATCCGGATGAGCAGAGCTCCCTGTCCCCGTCTCTGTCGCTTTGAGTGTCTCCCATTGGTTCTCTGATGACCCACCATGCCCTCTTTAAGAGGGTCCGTCTATAGGTGGGCATCTACTTGCAGTTTTCCATCCTCTCCTAGACAGTGGCATGGGCGGGCTGCTTCTAGCCTGCCATCCTGCCCCTCTGCCAGGAAATGGTTTTAAAAGTTAGTTTATAAACTAATTAGAGCTAAAGAAATGTTAGTCCCTATCATTACTATGTTAATGAGATTCGTTTAGTGCTGATTCTGAAATGTGCTTATGCTGCTCGAGTAGTACAATAATAATTTTACTTGGGTAATATTCTTGTCTTTGTTCATTCATATTCTGCTCTGGTTGATGAAAAAGTGCTGTTGATGAGATTGGGCTTAGATCAAACAGGACAAGCAGCGGAGCACATTGACATTGTCAGGTTGGGATTTCAGGGAGGTTTCATGTTATTACTTAATCTGGAACAAGTCATTTTTAGCCTCTGTAGCAAATACCTGTAAAAATCCTTCCAGGTTTGCTTCCTTTCATCCACTGTCTCTCTCCATCCCTCCTGCTTTCTTCTTTCCTTTGTTGTAATTTCTTGGGCCAGGGTACCGTCACTGACATTGTTTGTAAATCAGTGATGACTTGGCATAAGAAATTTTTTAACAAATCAGAAGACCCAAAAGGTCCTTAGGCTTGTGCTGTGGTTACTAAGCAGGATTTCTAGATCCAATCTGTATTGAATGCAACGACCTTCACCTTTTGTTTTTTTCCTTCATCTTTTCAGGAAATTTGGATCTAACTGGTCAGAAGCAAGTATTCAAAGCAGAGAACAATCCCTGGGTCACCCCGATTGCCGACCAGTTCCAGCTTGGCGTGTCCCATGTTTTTGAATATATCCGTTCTGAGACATACAAGTAGTAAGTAGACTCTGATTTTCTACAAGAGCAGACTATAATTTTACGGTATTTATAATTATGCCATTTTTTAAGAAATGATCATGTGACGTTGTCCTTTTGGTGGCATTTTTAACACATAGCACTTAAAAATACTCTGTTAAAAACCACATGTGGTAATTGTCTCTGTTATTTGTAGATCATTTTTAATTGACATTTTCAAGAGAATTTTTACCAATTTTGTTTGGAGAATTTTCGAGATATTAAATTAGTTGAATATTCATGGCACTAAGGAAATTCACCAGACATATTAAGATCAGAACATATTTTTTTTCCTTCTGTGAATGCGAAGAATTACAAGTGTTCCGAACAAAATTGTTAAGCAGTTTATTTATAAAATCAATAGAGAGTACTAGGAAAGCATCGTTCTATTATTTAGAAGCTTTTACTCTACTGAGATGATAATCTCTGTAAGAGAAGAGGGAGAGGCAGCAGTGGAGGAGGAGGAGGAATCTGCCAGCTGAAAGTCACAGCATCAAAATGCCCCAATCCTCACTGCAGGTTAAGGGGGCCGGCGTGGGAGGCGTCCCTGGCACCTACCTATCCCCACCTCTGTGTTCCTCCGTGTTTCCGGCTTGGGAGGAATTCCGCCACCTCCCCTGCTCTGTTACATCTTCTGTCACTATTTTCCCACTTGACCTAAGCTTCTGCAGCCCTCAGAGAAACTGTTATTTATCTCAACGCTTAACTGACTCCAAAAGCCAAGGCATAGCGTGGTCTCAAGCATCTACTAAAAAGATTGAAAACATCCATGGTTGGGTTGAATCTGTTTTTGTGTCTGCCACCAACTTTGGAGAATTTAACATCCCAACCATTAGAGAAAAGGTAGAGGATGATTGAAGGTCATAGTCAGTTAAGTCTCTCTTTTTTTCTTCTTCTTTTTTTGGTATCAGAAAATGCCCTACACTCAACATAGCGCTCCCTGAATCTGTGCTGGGCCATTGGGTCCAGAGTGACAGACAGGACAGAAGCTCCACCTAGAAACGGCCCCTGGGGTTCTGTAGCTCAGGCCGAGCACTGCGCTCCTGCCCAGTCGGTTTGTTCATGTTTCCCTCTGATGGAATCACAGAGAACATAAGCTATGAAGAACAATGGCCTGAAAACTCAGTACACTGAAATTGCCAGCATGATGCCATATCCTCATACAGAAAAGCAGCTAAAAGCATAATTAAGGTTTTGTTTTTTTTTTAAGATAGTACCGTTACATTTGCAATGTGAGTGTTAAGACTTACCTTCAGGGTAAAACGAAATAAGTATAGGATAGGATGTGTCTTAGGAAGCAATTTCATAAGCCATATAGGTATGTACTTTTATCACAGATTCCATTTTTTTAAAATAGGAATATAGCTCACCCTTGGGAATTAGTTAATTATGAAAATGTGTGAAAATATAATTGCAAATTAGCAGATTATTGTTTACCTTACTCCTCTTAAATTGTTAATCATGGCTATCGTGAGTTTTAGATAGGGCTCTAATTTTTTGTTAGTAAATCGGAAGCTGTTTAGAGTCTGGTTTGTGAGATATCTTTTAAAAATCATTCCATATATGATAACAGACAGAAAAATACACGCTCCTAGCCATCCAGAATGGAAGGAAATTCTGTTTATTATTCCGGTTAACAATTTTTTAATTTACCGTAGATGAATTTGTAATTTACAGAGGTTGTGAATGCATTGTATATGAAAGTGCTTCTCATTTTAATTTCATTTTAAAAGATTAAACTTTTGAGTTTATGGATTTTATTTTACCTTAAAGTCATTATTAAGTGCTTAGTCACCATGATACACTATTTCAAGCTATTTCTATTTATTCGAACATGATTTAGGATTCTGGATAAGCAAGAGGTTTGTTGCTTTAGTTGAGTTAATTGGTAGGTTATTTGAAGAGGAATAATATGTGATACAACGTTTCAATCAGTAGCATATTTGATATAAATTCTTATCTCTATTGTTAGCATCCTTTGGAGGGGGTTGGAGTAATCTAGGCAATTTGCTAGTTTACTTTTTCTGTTTGATTTCCTTGTGGAGCACTGGATTACCTTTTATGCAGTTAAATCAACATTAAAAAGCTTGAGTAAGGATAGGAGAGCCATCGTCCCCTTTCCAGGGGACCAGCTGGTGTCCCACTAGCTGTTTTCATGGGTGTCTACATGCGTCTCTGCTGGGAGGATGTACTTGACATGGGCCCTCCAGGGCAGGGACCCGTTATGGGCTCTTCTCCCCTTCTTGGAAAGGAGAGGAATGTTCATTACTTTGTATATTTCAGTTTTTCTCTCCTTCTCTCATTTTCCTATAGTCGCTCTCATCACTTCTTTATCAAACATACTAGCCAGAAATATGGATTATTAGCTAAATAAGACACTAAGTCAAACTCTTAGTCTTTAAAAAAAAAAAAAAAACAACTTGTACAAAAATACCACCATTGTTTCACCAGATTAATATACACTGATTCAAGGTCCTCCTTTATATGAATGTATCTATACTATATTAGTAGATCCTCATGTAATTAGAACCCAACTTAATTCTATAATTATTTTTAGCAACCATTTCACAATTGGAGGATTTTTTAATATCCTAACTATCTGAAAAAATGCTATTCTCATTAGCAGGTCCTTGGCTACCTTTTTGTAAGTTTCACATGTGGCAGCCTGCAGGGAGGACAATTTATTTACGATACTTTTTTTAAAAACAAATTTTACATTTAGTGCCTTAGTTTTAGATCTTCTATTCTAAAACCTATTGTTTCTATCGTCACTTCTTGGTCTCTTTTGTTTAAGCTACATATACCCCCTTCGATAAAAAAAATCCTGATACATTTGTGTGTGTGTATGCCTATCTTTAAAATACCAGGAAAGCACAATTTTGTTTTGGCACGTAAAATACCAGCAAACCTCTTCCTTTTTTTTTTCCTAACCAATTAACCTGTTACCTAAAAGAGAGCAGCAAAGAACTAAAGAACTCACCAGGATGTTTTCTCTTCATCCACGTCTGTGGCTGACTTTCACAGTGACCTTCGTGTTCCAAGCACATCCTTGAGGCTCTCTGAATGTCGTGCAGAGAAGACAAATGATCTGATTTATGGGCTCTAATGGACTCCAGGAGGAGACATGGACGCTTGAAACAAAGCAGTGGATTCAGTGTGTAGGAAAAATTAAAATATTTAGAGATGACTTGATGAAGATACGAATTTGTTCGATTAAGCAGGAGGTGTGGGGAGGTGTGGCTGGTGGGACGTTGAGGTATAGATCTTCCGAGATTGCTCTTTGAAGAACATTTTGGACATTAATCATGTTCTCATCATTTCTCAAGTGGAGACTGCTCTTCCTTCGTTCATCTCTCGAACTTTCCACCAGGGGAACATATTGGCTGGTGTCTCTGCGTTGCCTGTTGCAAGTTACTCCCTCTGTTAAAGTAACATACTGTGCTCAGTTGGGTTGTTGAAGATCACATCCTGTACAGCACTTGAGCATTTCGTACTGTTGTTGGATTATACAGTCTCCTTTTACTCTTTCTTTTGAGGATGGCTGTCTCCTTGTTGGACTTCTTTTATTTCTGTGAAGCAGAATTATGATGGATTAGTCACTGCTTGTTAAGTTTCCAGAAGGTAGATTCCCCTCCCCCGTGTCCCCTTCCCCCAGGAAGGGCAGTCAGGCTGAAGTCAGGACCCTTGACAAGATTCTCTGTGAGGGGGGTAACTCACGCTTTGCACATTTCCATCAAGGAAGGTGCATAGCAACCACGAGCCATTTGAAAAGCTGACAAGTTAGCTCTTGTCAACAAGTTAACAAAAGAAGATGTTTCACAAATGGTAGGCTGAAAATACATCGGTAAAAAGAGGCATTTGGCAAACAGGCATTGTCATGAAGGCTGCAATTTGCAGAGCATGGCAATCCTAAAGCCTCCTTTCCAAGCAGGGCATGGCTCAAAAGTTGCTCCCCTGACATTCTTGCTGGCTCGGGAGAGGCACCCTACTCACCTGGGTTTTTGTGTTTCATTTTTGAATCTTAAATGAAGACTGGCCTTACTGCTATTCATGTTAGTTAATGGAAAACATTTTAACAGAGCAGTGTTTGGAAATGGTGGGCAACAATGAAAAAAAATGCTGAGACTTTCTCGTCGCTAGGAATCTGGCAAAATAAAGCATCCTGCTTGGTTTGTAAGGAAGAGTTGTTCTGTCTGCTGTTTATTGTTTCTCAAGTTGCTTTTACTTGTGGAATTAAAACTAAGTAGTGTGTTTTGTCTTCTGCACTGCGTACAAACCTATCACAGGCTAGAATGGACATAAATGGGCTTTATTAAACAACTGCCGTATCCTCTAATGACTGCTGAGTCGGGACTCAGTGGCCTAGAGGTTCTTTAAATAACTTCACCCGTGTACCTGGTCCGCCCAAAGCCTAGAGCATTTCCAACCTGAGGGATAGGCCCATTCACTTTAAGATGGCCCTTGACAGAAGGAAATCATGTCTAACAAAAACTCTCTAAAGCTTATTATTTTCTGGCGAGATACAAACGGATATACAAAACTAGCAGATGGTTTTATAAATATCTTCGGAAAGAGAGCGAAGAGGGTTAAACTTCCAGGACCTTTCTAGCAGTTAGTAAATTTTACACAGTGACAATCTGTATGCGAAACAACGTAGGCTTTTCTTTTTCATTGCTGTATCTGAAAATAGCTCAAAATAATTCACAGAAAAACATTATCTCTGTATAGTAGACATGAGAATGAAAACCCATTTTTTTTCCCCCAAAGCTTCTGACATAAAGATTGTTTTTATTTTTAAAAGTTGACTATGTGTTTTGTCCCTGGTGATTTATACTTCCTTTATGGATGCTACGTATGTATATCATGGTTCCTTTTTAGAGTTGCTAAATGTATTATCCCATTTTCTTCATAATATAAAATCTGATTCAAACTTGGACATCTCTGGACCTATTTGCTTGAGAATTTGTTGCATTTAACCAATACTGCTAGAAAGTATCAAAGGGAAAAGGGAAACTCGTATAACTTTGCACCCTGCCTCTTATTTTATGTTCACTTTAAATGGCAAAGTTACGTAGCATCCCCATTTCTCCAGATAGTGAGAGCGTTAGCACGAAGAGTTGAAGATGTTTATCCCACTGAGTAAGTCAGGATATATCAGTGATATCAGCTGTTGGTCTTTGATTTGATTTCTCAACTGTTTATGTGTATAGTCATAAGCTATTAATTACCCCCAGTAAATTAATACCTTCCTCTTTAAGGTGATGGGAGGAATGCAGACTGTTTGAGGAAGAATAAATACATATCAGTTTTTCTTCCAAGTTTCTTGACAGATCCCTTAATGTGTTTTGCATTTTAAAGGATTTTTTCATTCCTGCCTTTTGTAACTTGGTTAACACTATTATTCGTATATACTTCATAAGTGACAAGCATTTTTGCTTTTTCTTTTTTGCATTTTCATAATTTATTTGATACATGAAGTTTTTGCAGGCCTTTGAGGCTTTATTTTTCTGTAATTTTATAGTTGATGCAAAATGACTGTTTTTTTCTTTTTAAATGAAAGGTGCTTCCCGTTTGACATTTCCAATTCACTTGGATTCAGTGAGAGTTAAAGTTGGGAACCTCTACCCTCCAAAGCTGTGAAGATCAAAAATGAACCCTCCCAGGATTTAAAAACCCCACTTACAGAGGCCAGCTGGTATTCCTGAAGGCATCTAGTAAAACCCCATTTTATACCTCCCCTGTTCTGGAATGTTCTTGACTGGGATGTGCAATAGATACAAATCCAGACTTGGAAAAACTCCCTTGATACATCGGTCTTCACTCCTTCACTGTCTCCTCTGATGCTGTAATGTGGTCAGGCGTCCGGCACACCACCCTTGCCTGGGAGCTCTGTCGCGGACCTGGTGGCCTCAGTTTGACCAGTGAGAAAGAGCTCTGTGCTTGGCAGTTTGTACTCAGCGCAGTTGGCATGTTATTCCATTACTTCTGCGCTGATCATTAAGAGTTGTATGTAACTATCAGAAGGTCAAAAGGAGGGGGAAAGACACAACTTCTACATCAAAGGGAGAAGAGATCTTTATTCAGGATTTAGCACAACAACAGGCTTTCATGTAGGACTTTTAAGAGTAGAACAATCTCAGTCTCGCTCCCCCTCCCCCTCACTGGACTGTTGACTGTCCAACCCGCCTTCAGCATGTCTTGCACAGTCCCTGATGTGCAGGGTGACAGGTTATAGTATCAATTTAGGGTAAATAGAATACAGATAATTTGTCCCACTTGACAGAAGGAAAATAAATATCAGCTGGACTCCCATCTACGCTCCAAAAAGGCCCTGTGTCAGGTTGCCTCCTCTTTGAGAGGAGCTATTTTGAGTTCCATTTTCCTCGATGATATCCATTTGCTATAACCATACTGAACTATTGGATGTCGACCTCAGCGAGGTGAAATTGGTCAGTCCTACATATTGATACCCTTTATTAAGTCCCAGTAATCTTCAAGTTCAATGCGTGACGCTTTCTATCAGCTAAGGTGAATGATGGCCTGCATTTGCTGTTTTTATTCGAGAGATAAATTAAAAAGTGGTGCTTGTATAATCAAACAGAACTGTCTGTGATTTCTGATCTCTACACAGTAATATCTTGTTTTATTACTTGCTGACTTTTTACTGAGCTCTGGTCTCTTGCTCTGGCTGGGCGTTGTTGGAGGGTTTTTTTGTGTGTGTTTTTTTTCCTCCTCATTTTTGGCAGTTAAGGGCTCTCCTCTGTTGTCAGATATTTTGGATTAGAATGCATAATATTATGGAAGGAGTTTCAGTCAACTTTATCAGATAAAAAGCTTAAATGAGTCATGTTCACAGGCATTTGTCAGTACCCCAATTTATTCTCCATGCATTAAGGAAATGGCTTTACATATTTTATTCTGTTGTGTTTGTATATTATTTCACATATGTTTTTAAGACTCATAGTATTAAAAAACTGTCAAGGAAAATATTGTTTTCCATTATAACAGGTAATTTTTAGTCTAATGTGGGACAGATTACAATTCCATCACCTTCAAAATGCACATACTTTTTATTCTCTGTCCCATTAGATAGTGTTTGTTTAGAGAGTAAATAAATTATCATTAACGTTTTATTTTTTATTTATTTATTTTTTTTTTGAGACAGAGTCTCACTCTGTTGCCCGGGCTAGAGTGCCGTGGCATCAGCTTAGCTCACAGCAACCTCAAGCTCCTGGGCTCAAGCGATCCTTCTGCCTCAGCCTCCTGAGTAGCTGGGACTACAGGCATGCACCACCATGCTCGGCTAATTTTTTCTGTATTTTTA